>CAJVPI010000635.1:0-24751 GCA_910592345.1 Paraglomus brasilianum
CATATATTGCTCAGAAAAATCTTGGAGTAGAAGTGTCGGTTGTTAGGTGTTTGACTAAATTGAGAAGAACGATATCAAATATTGAACAATCTTGAATTAAGTTTACAATAAAGATATAACGGAACTTCTTTATATAACAATGCGTATTACTACAATTAGACATATGTATGAAGCCTGGATATAACGAATCCCTCGATATAACGAAGAAAAGTGTCCGGTTTCACCGTGTATTAGAATGTAATGCTTGTGAAACCATTCCGATGAAAACACGATAAACGCGATGCATGCAACTTCAATAACGATTGCAAAGGGGCAGACAACATTATCGCCAAATCAAATCTTTTTCCTTGTTGAATGCATTTTTTTAAAGCCTGTTTCTACATTCCAAGTATTTTGAGTAACTTAAACTTAAACTTGAACATAATCACAAATTTATTTAAACATTAATTAATTATGAAACAATAAGGTGAAATACATACAGCAAAATTGGCTGCTTTACTGAGAGTCGAGGGTTGCAGAAAATCAATTCCCAATAGTGCTATGACTAAACCCAATTCAAGCTTTTCTCAACCGCTTTCTCCCACTCCTTATACTTTGTTTCACGTTGCTCCTTATCAAATTTAGGAGAAAATACGGTTCTATTTTCGGCATTAACACTATCCAATTCACTCAGCGATTTCCATATCCCAACAGCGTGTCCAGCCGCAATTGCTGCACCCAGTGCGGTAGTTTCACGCATCGCCGGACGATCTACTTCGATGCCTAGAACGTCGGCCTGTATCTGCATGCAAATATCAGAGTTACTCAATCCACCGTCGACTTTCAAAGATGCTATTGGATGACCCGAGTCTTTGTTCATTGCATCGAGAATAGCTCGCGTCTGGAAACAAGCAGCTTCCAAAGTTGCACGCGCAATGTGATTCTTATTCGTATATTGTGTGATGCCTACAATGCATCCCCGAGCATCGTCTCGCCAGTAAGGCGCAAAGAGACCCGAGAATGCTGTGACAAAATAAACACCACCAGTGTCCTCGACATTTGACGCCAATACATTGATTTCGGGTGTATCGTTAATTATGCCCAGATTGTCACGAACCCACTTTACAGCTGAACCAGCTACAGCAATAGAGCCCTCTAAGGCGTACACAGTAGCCTGTTTGCCAAACTTGTAGCCAACTGTAGTAAGTAACCCGGACTTTGAGATAACAACATCAGAGCCCGTATTAAACAACATAAAACAGCCGGTACCGTAAGTGTTTTTTGCGTCCCCTCTATTAAAACACTTTTGGCCGACAAGAGCAGCTTGTTGATCTCCAAGGATTCCTGCAACCGGTATGCCTTGTAACGGGCTTGATATTTTTACAGTGCCGTATACCTCAGCAGAGGATACAATGCGTGGCAGGATTGAGCTTTTGACGCCAAAGAATTCGAGCGATTCATCACTCCACTCTAGCTTATGTATGTCCATGAACATAGTGCGTGAGGCATTAGTGACATCGGTAATGTGCAAGCCGCCGTCCAAGCCACCTGTCAGATTCTGTGTTATATGGGTAAAAATGAGTATAATATTACAAGAATAAAACATGACCTTAAAATATAATGCTGTGCATATTACCCAGATGAGCCATGTATCAACAGTTCCAAACAAAGCTGTGCCATTCTCATGAGCTTCCTTGACTGCAGGAACGTTTTCCAACATCCATATGAGCTTTACAGCAGAGAAGTAAGTAGTTAACGGAAGGCCGCATATTTTCTTAAGCGCATCGATGCCACCCTCAGAATTATTAATCAAACGATGAACCAAGTTATGAGTACGAGTATCAGCCCAAACTATGGCATTGTAAAGGGGTTTTCCAGTCACTTTATCCCAAACCAGGGTCGTTTCGCGTTGATTAGTAATCCCAATTGCTTTGACGTCCTTTACAGAGAACCCTTTAGCTTCGAATTTCTTTGTGCATTCTTGAATACAAGTAGTTACTGATTGTAAGATGTCTTTAGGGTCTTGTTCAATCCAACTTTTTGATTCAACAAGGTAATCGCATGGTAAGTATAAGCCATCGATTTTTCAACGGAAAATATGCGATACATACAGTAATTTGCCCTTACCCTGGTTGGGGATAATGTTGATCGAATTCAAGCTGATGGGACGTAATCAATCCGCCATGCTCGTCAAAGATCAAGAAGCGAGAAGAGGTGGTACCTTGGTCAATCGAACCGACAAATGATGGCATTTTTTGCGATATATAATTTGTAGAAAATGAGCGAAAGGGTATGCTTATTTATCTAAACCGGTTTTACTAAATGTGTTGAGATATAGTTTCACATGATTATCAATTTTATGCAACACGAAATTTTAAACACACCTAAATTTGGCCGCAGATCAAAAGTGTGGTAGAATAAAAAGTCAATTCGTACAATATTAAATCGTGATTACCACGCATGTGTTGGAATGCGTCGGTTTATTATGTCGAGAAAACAAAAGTAGATCACTACTCACGCTTTCAATTCAAAGTACAAAAGGGTTTCCAATACGTCAATCGAAAAGTTACTATCAATTGGTATGCTATAAAAAGATATGCTTATAGCATGTGAGGTCTATTGCTATGTACACAGGCAAACTCGATAAGTCGGTCTCTCGATGATTCAATTTTGGCCTAAGAAGGCCAAAACTTCCCAAGCCCTTTTCTCAGTTTTAATATTTAAAATCTCTCGATAAGTCGGTTCTCTCGATAAGTCGGTCCATCATGCATGACCGACTTATCGAGTTTGCCTATGTACTCACATCATAATAATGTTACATAGGGCAATGTACACACCAGTCTGCTCAGTAACCGGGTGACACACCATACGACATGTGCCTTAACAAAAAAGAAGGGTTTCTAGTGATTAACTATTCCAGATCTCAGTTGTTGGTACGTGACAATCGAGTGAAATTCAAGGCTGCACACCATCATTCTTTCCTTACCGACTTTAATACGTAACGTGAAATCAAGCATATCATCGTTCTGCCTACTGACTTCCGCTCACAATATGGATGGCGATTACTGGGTTTATAATGAGATACTTGCAAGCTATCAGAAATAACCCTCTAATGATCAATGTTCTATATATGGGTTACGGATGGGAAACTAGACACGAAGCCATTTAGTGAAGCGTACAAGCAAATATCAGCCTGATCAGGCAGGTGATGGAGCAAAGAGATAGAATGTATATTGTATGTAGATAATATCGTTACTTACGTAAAACGTATGACCTACCTGAAGTCTTCTTATATCTTCCTTCGATGGCAGTGCATCTACATATTCTGCATCACGATCTGATTCATACGTGGGGTGGTTGATCGTGTATTTTTATTCGGCCATATCCAATAAATAACCAACAAAGTAATTATAACATTCCTTCAAAATACTCTCACCCTGACCTCTATACATTTTTCAGCTGATTCTTCCAACTATCGAATGACCTGTAATTTTCTCTTTAAGGAGACTCAATAATTGACTGAACACAATTTCTGCCTTGTGCGGCGCAGCATTGTCATCACATGTTCTACTTTTTCGGCACACAGATCGAAAAATGAAAGACTGTGACGCGTCAAACTTGTATGATGAATTTTCTCCAGCTGACGTGAATAAGATAACTTGTCTGTGTGAACATGCTGGCAGGCATGAGAAAGAGAAAAGTCAAGGTAAGCATAATTGTGGCATTAGAGACCCAGATATTACCACAGCTGGCGTTGGCGTGTATAGTAGAGTGTAGCGAATTATGTGCTTCTATCTATTCGTTCTTCCATTCGTTTGATCCCTATTTAATTTATCGTCCGTAGAGCCCTCACCATCGTTGAGCCAAGTTGATTGGACAAGTTAAAGTGCACACTCTGTCCTCACCTGACTACGTTCCGATGGCCCGAAGACTCTCAGCTTGTAGTCCTGCCGTCAATCTTACTATTACCAAATTAATATTGTCGGTAATAAATATTTAATATTGGCGTTGAAGAATGTTCGGCCTTCGTAAAGTTTTCGTCATTTATTAATGGTGGTAAAATCCTTGATTTCATAATATCATGTTAATTTAGTATATAAAAACCCTCAACGCTCAGATAATGTAATTAAATAATAAAGGTGTCAACTCGAAAACGAACAAGTCTTTCTGCTGCTCAAAAACGTGAACTTTTGAGGCAAAAAAATTAAAATAATCCAAGTTTAAACAATGCTGAACTTGTGAGAGAATATAATATAGGAAAAGTGACTGTGACTGATATAATATTATGTAATTTTGGCTCTTTGGTTACAATTGTATCAAAGTAGTGAAATGTCTCAATGGATGCACTCAAGCAGTCTTTTATCGACAAGTCAAAAAAAAATCTTTTGTTTATAGGTTGCTTGATCAATGGAGGCCTTGGTGGGAAGCTTTTATGTTAAATTTACTTTCCTTACATTTCTTCTATCTTTTGTTTTTTCCTTGGTTCAACATAAGTTGGTGGTGTTTATTTATTGTTTTTATTTTTCGCTCCTCTTGATAAATTTCGTAAATTTTTCTTTATTTAGATATTCCTGGGAAATTATGCTATTATTGATTTTAAAAGGAGTAATCTTTTCTCCATGAGCTTTCTTTGAAATGCTTCTAATGGTGCTGTAATTCTTTGGTTCTTGATGTAAATTAGTTTATATTAATATTTTATATAGTAATAGACACAATCCTATATTAATATTAAACATATTATAATTTTTAGCAAAAATCTGTACCAGTTTTGATTAAAATAAAGTTAAGATCGAGATAGTCAATAATTTACAACGGTGCCACTAATACTAAAGCAAACCTTTCCCAGTCATTTAGTTGATCTTTCGGCCGCATCAGCCATTTTTAGCAAATGTCTGAATATATTAATAACAGTAACACAAATGTCCTCCTGTTTCAACTAACTCAATGGTTGAGTTTTGTGGAAGCAGAGTCCAATATTTTGTAATCTGTCGTGTTGCTAACGTACCTTGCTGGGAAGTGTCAGTTGAGAGCTCGTTCGCAAGAGCATTGAGTGGTCACTCGGTTAAACGAAAAGTCTGCGTCTAGTTCAGACGTCGTATCGAATAAGGTCTTTACAAACTTTCAGTATTAAACAAATACTGTAGCATATATTAATATGTTGTTTCTAGACAAATATACTATTGACTATGCAGAATATAGATAACCTATCTATACGTAATTAGTTTATAAAACTGTAGCAATAAATAAATAAATAAACAGATATAATTATCGTTACTCCGTATGTACAGTTGGGAAGGTGTCCATTTTTGCAAAGTGTTTCCTCCGATATACACCGGGAACGTGCAATGAACATTTAAAACAATCACTATACAATATCTCTTTTACTATCTTTTGCCACATCTTCTATATTAATATCGAAAACTCTTTTGAGCATTACATAACAAGATACGACGGCTTTGAAATGTAAAGTTTTTCGAAAAGGATTCTCCTGTCGAAGACAAAAACCTCACAAGTTACCAATTGCAGTCAAGCGTAAACGATGACATAATGTGTCTGTTATACTAAGCAACAGAAAATTGTCTCTTATGATTACTCGTGAAAGTTGGATGACTTGACTTCAACGGCGTTCACGTATGTGGGCTCTCGACGTTTAACATTTAATAAAGTCTAATATGATGACCATCACTCTTATTCTGGTTTTGACATCGGCCTTTGTTATTGGAGTGTATTCTACAGTGCGCGAAAAAAGTTTTTGGAATAATATTTTTATTATGATGAAAATTTACAGATATGCTGCTCAATGGCTTATTTTAATCCATTCCCGTCCATTATCTTTACGGCATGCTTTGGATCAAATTAACAAATGTGCTTTTTCCAATCTCTTCCCAAAGGCTTTTATTTTTAAGCTTCTTAATATCATGGCAAAATAATAGTTAATTTATGACATCTTGAGTACCATTTTGCCCAGGCGTCGGTCAATCAAGACTCTGTCATTGTATTTTTAATAACAAAACGAAAAGTGTAAACAAATTACACAAGTAACAAAGTAATGTGACCGAGTTTTCTTGTCGGCATTACACGCATAAGAATAGAACACACAAAACGTATTAGTTGACTGTTTTGATTAGACGCGTATTTTTGGAAAAAAATAAAGTTTATGCATTTTATTCCAAAAACTTTTTCGCGCACTGTATCTCTGGAGCTTTATGGTCGGTGTAATTATTCCTCACTCGTATGGATTTGTCTTTGGTATTGCCGAGAGAGTTGTATGCTCGTAGTCAAAGCTTCAGAACCGATTTCGTAGACAATAGCTTCATTCAATGCAAGCACAGGCTCCATATGAGGTTGCATGTTTCAAGCGCGTTTTCGGTTCACGCCATTCAAATACCGACAACCATAAACATATTTTTAACCATTGCAATATTTTGCTTATTTGAAAATCAAAATCGTAAACACATAAACTCTCTCCTCAATGCTAACACCACCACCACCAAAAAAGAATTCAAGCAAAAGGAGGTCCTCAGCTCCCCAACCTACAAACTTAAGATCTTGTTGGAACGGAAAAGTCGCGGCATAGTCTCAGAAATTGTGTTACCCATTGTGACCGATACTGCTGCAACCTCATCCACTCCCCCATACTACAAAACTCATGGTTTTCGTCAACGAAGCGGCGAGTACGAGACGAGACAATACCTGGAAGCTCTCCATCGCACGCTGCTAATCAAATTATATCCTAATCACCTTCAAAAGCAGCTATTGAAACGGTGGATGGGCTTGTCGAGATATGCTTACAATGCAGTTATCCGCTGGGGTCGATACCGCCGTTTCTATACCAAAGATTCGCATATTGGTCCATCACGACGGGTTTGAATAAAATCTCAATCTATTGTCTTAAGCTTTACACGGATGTTCGCATAGGAAAAGACGTTAATGGCATGAGAACAAGAGACTTCAAAAATCATGCGTATGGGATAAACGCAAATTCGTGCGAACTGTTGTGCGTATTGGAATGCTTGCTTCAAGGTGTATGACAAAGCGCCTGCAAACATTATCGATGAGGCGATTGATGAAGCATTAACTGCTAGGTATGATTGTTATTTTTCGATTTATTTATTTATTTATTCATTCATTCATTCGTTTATTGATTTTATTTAACTAATTTTAGGGACAAGATAATTAACCAAAATATAGGATCAACCACGAATCAGCAAAGTTCGTCTTTAACATTTCGATCTCGAAAAGATTTACGATAATTCGTGCGCAGAATTTTTCACGTGGAACCGTTTTTATATCACCCATCTCTTTCTGCATACCGTCATAAGCCTGTTATCACTCTGGACGACAAACGCGATTTGTGGTCGCTTCATTTCGAAATAATAATAAGTGGCCTGTTCCTTTCAGAATAACAAGATCGCAAAACTGATGAATGGAAATTTTCATGGGTTTACGAGACGCAAAAACAACTCCGCGAAACCCAAGAGGATAGTTCTATTCATGCAGTTTCCATTGACCCTGGCGTTCGTACACCCTTCGCATGGTACTCTCCTACTAAAGGTGTAGGTAAAATTGGCCAGCACGACATTGGACGAATTATTCGTCTATGCAAGCATATGAACAATCTTCTTCTATAAAGGACAAGCTGGCTGCCTCTAGTTCGAAACGTAAGAAGAAAAAGGCCTTGCGACTTGACAAGGCAATCTTTCGGATGCGACGAAAAATCAAACACCTGCAAAGTGAAGTTTATAAAAAGAATTTCGCATTCTTTACTAGCGAATTTGATGCCATTATCATTCCTCCTTTTGAGGTGTCGAATATGATAAATCGAAAAACAAGAAGTAAAATGCTCTGTTGGGAGCCACTATCAATTTCGTCAACGTCTGGTGGCTAAAGCAGAAGAATTAGGGGTCCGTGTTATTATCCAAAATGAGGCCTATATATACTTCAAAAACTGCTGGTGTGCGTTCAAAAAATAGGAGGGTCCGAGATGTACGAGTGCCGAAATTGTATTCTACGTAATATAAAAATGCTTTTATATTATTAAATTCACTAATTACTATTACTATTACTCTATCTATCCGCCATCGAATACATAAGAACGCTCATTGGATTTACTAGCAGTGGTAAGCTAACTAACTAACATCAAAGTACATAAACTTTCACCCGTGTGAACCTTTTAAGAGTTATTATTATTAGTAAACCATATAAAAATCTTTTCTTTTCAAACATTTGTAAGCACTGTGCAAGTGACAAAGGGTGAAACGAAACGTTGACTAGACATATTTACAATTGACAGAAACTCGCGTTTCTAAAATCTACTCACAAACACATAAAGTAGACTATACTCATTAATATTAATGGCTTTGACCAATCTGCGATAAACAATTGCTTGGCAAAGATTAAAATTGGAAACGATAATGACAACTCTGCACCGTCATGTCTATGCATTAGCCTTATTTGGGTGGTTTAATTTACATCTCAAACATAGAAATGCCTGTGACCCTGAAAATAAGCTGTGGCGTTTTCTACCATTGATATTATTGTTACTATTATTACTAATCTGTGGCGCCTGATAATTGTACCCCTAAAACGTTATCGCGGTGCCCCATTTTACTGTTGGGCACGGGATTGGTTCGCGGATAATTATGGTCGCCTATACCTAACTTCCCAAAAATGTGACAAAATGCTAATCTCGGCTCTCAATAGTGCACAGAAGAAAATGATCGGCTACTGCCTTTTAATATTAATACGACACACAGATAACGGCTTTTTCATTCTCTAACTTTCGTTTTATATATATAGTAATATACACCTATGGAAGACGGAGACGGCTCTCAGCTAGAATCCGATTCCAGAGTTATATCAATCGATAACACCGACGTTAATGAGCCCCTTCCTGATGATCCCACTCAAGAAGCATTACTCGACTCCCGCGGTCTAACTCGCCGACGCTCACCTTTGTCTTCTCCTAGAGTAACTTTTTTTGACGAATCCACTGAAACAGTTCCATTGGCCAGCCGTAGTCGAACATTGAGACCCGCGTCAACTCAGCGTCCATCGATGTCAAGTATACGAACATGGAATTCGTCTGATTTCTTGTTTTCAGACGGCGAAAGATTATCTCGTAATGCGAGCGAAGACTTGACCCGCGTGCCGTCTTTTCTTGATCGACGGCAACTTAGCTACTCTGGAGACGATGTCGTGGAAATGTCTCACGTAGGGCAGGGTAGTTCGTCTACAGGAGGTGGGGTTGATTCCAACAAGGATGAAGACAATGATTACGATGATGGTGATGTTGATAAACTTGCCGGCTTGTCACATACAAAGTCTAAAAAAGATTCTAGAGATACACTCGATAGACTCCATCCACGAATAGCGTCACCAAAACAAACGAGGAGCATTGATCGAATGAGCCAGATGCTAGCAAGAGTGTCATCACGAGTTGTAAACATAGCAAATGTCCCCCGCGTGCAACAGGAGAGGGAGGAGATGGAGACTCCATTACCTCCTCGAACGTCAAGTCGAAAATATCTACAAGATTTGCATGCTAAGCGAAACGGAGCTGAAGGAATACGTGACTTCAGAAATGACTTGTATACAAAAGTCTCTGATAAGATAAAGACAACATACATATTGTCACCGGAAATTCGACTTGAGGATCGATCTTTGTATATATTTGGTCCTAAAAATCCAATTCGATTATGGTTGCATGGAGTGTTAATTCATCCGTATGTATAGTGCCTGTATAGATGCATCATTGTTTCGACGACGACTAACTGGCTTTTGTATATGTGCAGATGGACCGAGTCAATAATATTACTTCTTATTGTAACAAATCTAATACTGTTATCGATTCAAGCTTGGGTACCAGTTGACACTCTAGAAGAAGTTATATGGGGTAGATCATGGATTGACTATGCGCTGTTGGCCATATTTGCTATATTCACGTAAACGTCAATTTTCGCTTTTATTGTTTCTGGCTTTTTATAAATTCAATCAACTTGACATTGTAATTATATGTTTAGGTTTGAAATTATCGCTCGTATTATTGTTTCTGGTTTTATAATCAATCCCAAGCAACCCATATCAACTGGTTCGTCATCAGATAAGCTGAACGAGTCAAGTACCACTTCGACAACAGAGACACAATATATATCCAACGCAGCGTTTCTAAGGCATAGCTTTAATAGGATCGACTTGTTGGCTGTTACCAGTTTTTGGATTGATTTGACATTGAATCTAGTAGGAATGCACGATGTGCGTTTGTGGAAAGCACTATCAACATTGAGAAGTCTTAGACTTTTGTCTGTTACGAGTGGAAGTTCTACAATCTTAGAATCATTGAAAAAGAGTGTTCCCTTGCTTGTCAACGTCACATTCTTTGTGGGATTTTTTTTCGTATTATTTAGTATCATTGGTGTCCAGTCTTTCAAAGGATCACTATTAAGGAGATGCGTTATTAGTGATGCTCAAACAAATTTTGTGCTGGAGGATCAATTCTGTGGAGGGTATTATGTAGGCGATATTCAAAAGCCTTACGTAAAGCTTGATGGTAGCCCAGGAGCCATTAAAGGTTATTTGTGTCCTTCTGGACAAATTTGTAAGGTACGTGAAAAGAGAGAGAGGGGGGGGGGGGGGAAGTGTTTGCTGCAAAGGAAGAGCCATTTTATTCACACGC
The DNA here is from genome assembly GCA_910592345.1 of Paraglomus brasilianum. Classification (NCBI taxonomy): domain Eukaryota; kingdom Fungi; phylum Glomeromycota; class Glomeromycetes; order Paraglomerales; family Paraglomeraceae; genus Paraglomus; species Paraglomus brasilianum. The sequence goes on from CAJVPI010000635.1 coordinate 10,655, forward strand.
CCACCTGAATTAATAGGAAGTAGAAAATCCATTCAAGGGAACAGTCAGCTTTGATAATATATTCACGTCTATGGTCATCGTATTTGTCATTTCATCTGGTAGGATTATCAATATTTCCCTCCAGTCACACGGACTCCGATATTAATTGATTCTTCATTGATATATAGTGCAAAACTGGACAGATATTATGTACCAGACAATGGACTCGGATTTCGACTGGTCATGCCTCTTTTTCATCGTCGCCGTAATTGTCCTAAATTTCTGGTTAATCAATCTTTTCGTAGCTGTTATCACGGAAATGTTTGCAAAAATCCGTGAAGACAGCTCTCATTCTGCTTTCACGCTTTCAAAGTAAAAAATATTTAAATATTTGAGTATTCATCAACGATCCTTGGATTACATGGAGTTGATTACTAACGATTTGAATCACGTTTATTAGAACTGCGCCTATTTTAGATGACGAAGACGAAGAATGGACGTTACAAGAGGGCCAGAAGACTGTTAGGGTGAACAAGCTAATGCGCATAGTCGAAGAGACGAAATACGTTTGGGTTCTGGCAATTTTGGTCGATTTAATAATTATGGGATTTCGAAGTGCTAATATGAGTCCAGACACTGAGCGGTTTTTATGTAAGTCAGTCACTATTTTTGTTATATTCTAAATAAGGCGGTTTGGTTAACAATGCCTCTGGGGGGGTTTTTTTTAGCAAACACTGAATTGGCATTCACCATCGTATTCGCTATCGAAATTATTATACGATTTGCTGCCTATTTGCCGGACTGGCGATTATTTTTCCGCCAAAAGAAGAATGTTGTCGATTTGACTTTGGCTGTTGTCACCTGTATTATTCAAGTGCCATTAATAAAGAACTCGGCCGCGTTTCCTTATCTGACAGCTTTTCAGATCGCAAGGGCTTATAGAATAGTTGTTGCAATTCCGCGAATGAGGGCTCTATTGGTAATATCTAAGATTACTTGCTGTAAAATATCATGAACGAAAAATTCTCATCATCTTTCAATATGTAGACGAAAGTGTTGGGCAGCGCTGTCGGTTTGGCTAATTTGATCTTCTTTATCGTATTGATCGACTTTATTGCTGCTATTGTTGTAAGTCAAGGTCTCATTTCGTGTTCAATAACAAACATCGGGTACAAGTACTTACATTATTCCCCCCCCCCCAGGGCATACAAATGCTTCGCGGATCCATACCTATGCAAGATGACAGCGGAGATATAGTTATTAGGTTCAGCGATATTTATAATGGCTTTGTCGGAATGTATCAAGTAAGTCTTCGCTTTACTATTTAGCGTTAGTTCATATTTGGTCATTGATGACAATAAATTGACTTTCCCCTTCAAGTTATTTTCTGGCGAGGATTGGACGAAAGTTTTGTATAATGCCATGCAATACGAAAATCGGACGATTTCGGCTGCTATAGCTGCTATTTTTCTAATAGTATGGGTTAGCTTGTCAAATTGTAAGTATTTCACGGAACACACGTAATAATATGCATATTCTCTGTGTATGCGAGCATATACTAACATCTTCAAACAATATGCTTGCAGTCGTGCTTCTTAACATGTTCATTGCTGTCGTCCAAGAAAATTTTGAAATTGCTGAAGAAGAAAAACATAAACGCCAAGTACGAGCATTTATTCGGAAAGCCGATCCAAAAGTAAAGACGGAGACTGTGATCAACAAATGGAATCCATATCGCTTTTTCAAAGCTAAACCAAAAACATTGGCTGTAGCAAGCATACCGTCAGGATTGATTCTGAATACGCAAAAAAGTAGAGTCCGAGATTTCATGCACGACAGTAATATGGATAAAGAAAACAAGGTAATTGATTTGCTCTCTCTATATTAATAGTGTGATGATAATGGCTGACATGTATTATGTTATATAGTTTAAAGATGAGCCAATAAAGCCTCATTTCAACATCATGCAAAAACTAAAGAGATGGTTCCGAATGGATGAGGACGATGAAGAACATGTTCCCCTAACAGCGTACATGGCCAGAAGACATAGTTCGATTGATGACACCAATAACGGGACAACTGTTGCAAGGTATTATTCATTAACGATAACTTCGTTATTTAAGACACCATGCAATTTGTTGGTATTGGTGAAACACAAACTTGCATTCCTTATGTCATCTAATGTGTTTCGACTAATATTTTTTTTTTGACACTTCAGCGAACCTGGCAAATCAATCGAGATAACCCGTGACGACATCCAAGAACGTCACGCTCAGAAGGTCGATTTTATCTCTGCTCATCCCAACTATGATGCGGCACTCTGGTTCATATCGCCTCGTAATCGTATACGTCATTACTGCCAGCTTCTCGTTCCGCCGAGTTTTGGTGAACGCACGTTTGGCACGCGCCCCTCGCATACTTTAAGTCTTGTGTTTAGTAGTTTTATCTACGGTTGTATCATTGCCAGTGTGGTCTTAGCTTGTATCACACATCCAGCCTATCAGAAACAATACTATATCGATTTTATCAGGCCTGGGACTTGGTTCTGGATTACGGATGTCACCTTTACGGGAATATTTACTCTTGAGTTTTTGGTTAAGATTATTGCTGACGGGTTTCTATTGACACCCAATGCCTATCTGCTTAATGTGTGGAACGTGCTAGACTTTTTTGTTCTCATCACACTTTACATAAGCACCTTTGCTGTTCTTCTGAAAGCAACAATACTCTCAAGAGCAATCCGTGCGTTCAAGGCTTTGCGTGCGTTACGCTTGATTAATCTCTCTAGCCGTGTCAAGGAAACATTCAATTCTATTCTTATTTCCGGAGCCCCACGTATTTTTGATGCCTCCTTTGTGTCGATATCATTAATCATACCATTTGCGATCTATGGGCAAAATATTTTTTCCGGTCTATTATTCAATTGCAGCGACACCGATGCCAGCATTGCGAACAAAGATAGTTGTTTTGGTGAATATTCAATATCTCCCTTCAATTGGGATGTGCAGATACTCGCTCCGCGAGTATGGGACAACCCATATGTATGGAGCTTTGATACATTTCGCGCCGGTTTGCTAATTCTCTTTGAAATTGTATCTGGAGAGGGTTGGATTGACGTAATGACTTCCACAATGCAAATTACCGGTCTTGACCAACAACCTCGTCAGGATGCAACGAAATGGAATGCTGTATTTTTCATGGTATTCAACATGGCTGGTGCTGTGTTTGTGCTGACACTGTTCATCAGTGTTATCATTGAGAACTTTATGTCGAGGTCAGGATTTGCATTTTTGACGGCTGATCAGAGAAGATGGATGGATCTTAAGAAATTATTGAAACAGATTCGGCCGTCTAAGCAGCCGAAATTTCGTCCTTCGAATAAGTTTAGGAGCTTTTGTTATGATCAAGTCATTGTGAAGAAAGGCTGGTTGTCAAAGTTTATGACCGTTACCTATATACTACATATAATTACGTTAATGTCCGAATTCCGGGAATCGCCCCCTTGGTTGGAGACTCTAAGAAGTATGCATCTGAGCGATTACCTGTGACCATTTTTTTTTGCACACTAACGCATTTTTTATTTTATAAAAATAGAGATATTGTTTCTGGTATTCATTGCAATATACATCCTCGAAATTTGCATAAAACTAGCTGGCTTTGGTTGGACTACTTTTCGTCGCAACCGTTGGAATTTGTACGATCTGTTTATAGTCTTTGGAGCTGCAACTACTACGATTCCCTTTTCGTTCCACACCCCGGTAGACGATAGAGTTGTGCAATTACAGAAACTATTTCTGGTTGGCATATCATTCAAGATTGTGCAAAAGAGTGATAGTTTGAATCAGCTATTTAAGACTATGGCGTAGGTGTTCTTTTCAATTTTGGCTTGATTATGTTGACAGCTTATGAGAGACTAATGAGAAATGTTGTTGATCAATTAGCGCGAGCTTGCCATCGATATTCAACTTGTTTGCAGTTTGGTTTGTTATCTTTTGCATTTATGCAATCATGTTCATGGAAATATTTGGCTTGACAAAGTTTGGTCCGAATGGTAATCCCCACGTTAATTTCCGTAATTTCTGGAACGCGATGTTGACTCTTGTGAGGATGTCTACAGGGTAAGAAAAAAATTTTTTTTTAAATATATATACATCTCGTACCAAATTCTCATTAAAATTTTGACATTATATTTCAGAGAGGGCTGGAACAAGATCATGCATGATTACACTGTCGAACCTCCTTACTGTGTTGACAATAAGTCTTACCTACTAAGTGACTGTGGCAGTCAACCCTGGGCATATTTCCTGTTTATCACATGGAACGTGCTTTCCATGTATATTTTCGCTAATATGTTTATCGTGGTCGTGATCGATAACTTTTCATATTGCTATCAAATTGCTGCCGAGTTCTCTCTGGTCAATCGTGAGCAAATTCGTCAGTTTAAGAAAGCATGGGGGGACATAGATAAAAATAGAACTGGATATATAAAGAGCCAAGATTTTGCGAAATTTTTTGGGGTTAGTATAAAACGTTATTGCGCATTATAAAGGAATGCATATAATAATCATGAATTTCATATATTAGAAACTGTCTGGAATTTTTGAGGTTAAGATTTACGAGGACCAGCATCAAATCAAAAGCCTTATTGAAAGATCCAAAGCTGAGGGTTTGTGGGGCAGTAGTAGACAAAAGGGTGTTTACAATATCGATCGTATCGACGTCCGGAAGCTAAAGCAGAATATTGCATTGATAAACATGACCAAAGTCCATGAACGACGCCGCATTTATAGTCATCTGTATCATGTATGTATTTTAGCATTACATTATACATATTCGACGTGCTTACTAATATAATAATCTATTTCTTGTAATTGTAGGAAGCTTTATTGTCTGTCGAAAGAGACAGCAGAGACAATGAGAAAGGCATATCGTTTACTAATATGCTATTGATGTTGGCACATTATAAACTAGTTGACGATGACCAGTCACTAGAGTGAGTGGAAATAATTTAAACATTAGTAATTGTTTGTGCGCTGAGTATTTAATATGATATTGTTTATTCGCAGAATCGACGAGCTCCTCAAGCGAAAAGAAAAGATGGAGCGAGTAGCTGATGCCGTAAATAGAGATCGAGTGCAATCTTTACTGAAAGCTATCTATTGGCATCGGAAGCACAAAGCTATGAAGGCGAAACAGACCGAAACAACTGAAGCTGGTAATTAAAAAGCATATCATGTTAAATATACTAGTCATTATACGATTAACTCAATTTGCTGTCCGCCTACAGTCCCCGAAATTACTGTTGAACTCTCCGATAAACCATCTCAGACATTAAAAATACATACGCTTTCAGCTAGATCTAGTCAGATGACACTACCAATGAGTCCGGGCACGCCCAGTTCGCCTGTCTTTGATGCTGATCAGGATTTCTCCACCAGGACGTCTACTGAATTACGTTCTTATGTTTCCGATGATATGTGAGTATTGGATTGTTTGCGTTTTTCTGTCGTTATCATACTTGTTAATGAGTTATTTTTATTTAGCGATAGTGAGTCGGTTGAATGGGCATCTTTTGATGCAAATCATGAGATGAACGATCAGACCGCCGAGGAAGTTCTTAACTCCTTGCAAAATAATTTCTGGCATGGTAAGACGACTGTACGAAGACATAATGTCGCTTTTAATCGCAGTATTTGTTCGTTACTTATATAAATTAATATTATCATTTTGTAGATGTACTCAAGGAAATGTCCGAGGAGGATAATCGTAGATTGTAAAAGTATTCAATTATTCATGTAAATGATATACATTTGTAATTTATAATAGATAGTCATTGTGATGGTAGAATAATGCGACTTATTTCATATTATGTAAAGATTTCACTTTATAAAAATTATACATTAACTGTACATTTATAACTTGTACTCGAAATAAAAAATAAAACTAGAAAAGGAAAACGCAAATCAAAATAATGCCTTGAAATTAAAATACTGGGTAGTACACAGGGAAACTCGATAAGTCGGTCATGCATGGCTGGGCATGGTAGACCCGAGACAAAAATAAATTATTCCAAATAAATATAATCCTGAAACGAATGAACTGTCTCTACTTTTATATGTGTAAAATAAAAGTATAATTGTTGTTTACAATACAAACAAGAAATCATTAATTTATGTATTATGTGGTTACAAATACAAATAACAATTTATTATTATCAGAATCAAATGATCTATCGACTAAAATAGTAATGATGCTCCTAACTGTCACGTGAGACTGACTTATCAAGAGTAATTTACATATAGTATGGAAGAAAGTCGACCGACTTGCGATTTTATATGTGTCGACTTATTGAGTTTCCCTGCGTATATAAAAGATAACTTGGACTTGTGAATACGGTTCTTGAATGCCATCCGAAATAAATGTAGAATTCATGTTTCTATAGTGTTAACTGCAAAGTAAGTAGTTTATTCGTCGATGCGGTATATGACGTGCTCTATTCAGCAGCCATGAGAAGCGTCTGGCGTGCTTAAATTCTTTTGAACATCCGAGCGATTTTCTGTCATGGTCGGATATAATTATTTGGATAAAAAATGAAACACATCCAAGGGGATCACATAGAAAAGGGCCTGCCTAATATAAAATAAACATAGGACACAGGTGATTGACGTTCGCTAAACGATCAGCAGTTTTCTTTTCACGGTTGCAGTTGATGAGTGAGAATACCTTCATGTCATTTTGTACTCAGGTAAGGACTTACTTCATCGCGAACTACTTCAGACTGCCGTTCGGTTATTTTTATCAGTGTAATAGTAATAGTGTGCGTGCGTCTCGGTGTCACAAGGTTATCGCGTTAATGATGTGTACTCTCCCCTATCACATTCGGGTTACTAAATTTGTGGGGAAGATGGGCTTACTCTACCGCATTTGGGAAGTATTAAATATATCAGTAACGCAAAACACGAAATAAACACAATTCAAATTTATAATGGTCAACTTTCCAATACAATGGATTCACTATTCAGAGAAAAAATTGTTCTTGCTACTGCTATCATACTTACCATCGATACGTTGGAAAGAGCTTTTGATTGTTAGTCATTGGTATTAGCAATGTTATTTCTACTCGCATTAATCCTACATTGCCTTTATTAATGGGATGAGCTCGAGCAGTTGATTTCACTTCATTGAGAGCAGGAAATATTGAAAGCAGAAATAGGACAGAAAAAAGCAATTTTTCTGTCCTATTTGATACATGTTGGCGCAAAGACAATGAATGGCCAGGCGTAAGACTAGTTACTAATTATGGTATCTCCCCCCAATCTATCGCAAATACCTGGTAGGGGAGGTATTGATGAAAACACGCAAAATCGTTATGCTTGCTGGCGCGAACTGAGAGGAAGTATCTTGCGATTCGTATGCCAGCGTACTCAATAGCTAATTTAGCAACCGAGTGTTGAGGTCTTTCCTGTGTGTTGACATGAAATCGTTGGTCGGGTGGGCACTTTATAATCAAGTTATTCCAAAAATATATAATCCTAACCTGTTATGTGTAAACGTACATGACCATCTCAGTGCTCCCCGTAATTGTTGTCGTGCCAACAACTGTCAATCGTCGGCACTAGGAATTTAGCTACTTTCGCACACGGAGTATTAATAGCAAATGTACAGTTAGTACAGACTTTCCTACGCACGACTCACGGCGTCGAGGTGTAACAGACATTAATCCTCGATAATTAACTTGTCCTCGAGTAAAGTCACGGTTCTCTGTTGTGGGTTTAGTCTCCCGGTTGGGTAAAAATGTGTTTGCAATTATAGCAAACGCGTTTAAGTAAGAAGCAATTAATTATCGTATTTGCCACGGGAATAATCGCGCGATTATTCTTGGAAATCACCAACATAGAAATTGACAACGTCTACTACGTTACTCGCAAATACATACTTGTTGAAAGCATGATAATGCTGTTATTCTTTGGAAATAGCGAAGAATGTACACAAACACTCGTTAGTGAGTTTGCTAGAATATACTCACTTCCGACAAACATGATAGTAATAGCAACAACTTCAAAAGATATTCCAAATGGCTTTGCTATCGCAACGAACCCATAATCGGATTTACCAAATACGACGATAAATATTACATGGTTGCTGATAGAAAGTTTTACCATTATTACTCTCGATATGGATTCTGCTCCGCATGTGGAATACTCCGATGTAGTCCTGTGTGGTGCATTTGTGGACATAAACAATTACCCGATGATGGATGGACTAGCAACAATAACCAACTCGATAAGTTTATCAAGAAATCTCAACTACGAACAAACTTAGCAAATGGAATGGATTCCATTCGATTGTATTTATTATTATGATAGGAAATATGGATATCGATATATGCACTTAAATGGTCTACCTATTTATGAACATGTTAAATTGATTCCACTTGAAATAACGAATGAGATACATGATTTATATTATGCCGAGGTAAACCATTTACTTATGCGTCATGTTTATTGAATAGTTTAAATGGTTATTGACTTGTTATCATGTATCATTTCCACTAATTATGTGATAAGTATCCAGATATTCTTACCATCGGATGGCAGACTGCAACAAAGTGAACATTCTATTATGTGACATAAATGAGAGGCTGGTGTGGCAGAGAAATACTAAGCGACTGTTGACAGTTTTTCTTTAGTGGCACAGCTATGGCTCAGACATAGAATCATAAACCATTTGGCTCTTGTTATTGTGGTAAAATTTTAACTTTATTTTAATTAAAACTGGCGCAGTTGTTTACTAAAAATTATGATAGATTATGTCTATATAAAACTATAAATATGAGACTAATTTATATCAAATCTACCATGGAACCCGAAAATTACAGCACTATCAGAAGTATTTTAAAAGCTCAAGGAGATACCAAAACGCTCCAGGAATATCTAGATAAAGAAAACATCACTTATGAAATTTATCAAAAAAATATATAATAAATAGAATAAATCATTACATTTGATCGGCAAATAACTGCTTCAAGTTCACGGCTACGACGTATGTTTAATGAACGTTTATTATTTTGAAATTAGTATAAAACCACAATCGAGTTGCAATTACCGAAAGCATAATTTTATTATCTACAAAAATCAATAAAATCAAGGACAATTGACCAGCTGCTGTTGAGCGAAAATACTTATCAAGTATAACATTTTTATGAGAAGATCTTAACAAGTTACTTGATAAGGCTTCTGAGCTGGACTCAGGCTTATTCATAAAGTACGCGGAAAAAAACGCATTATCGCTTTTATTATAAAAGACCAATTCTCGAGAAAAACAATCGAAGCACTTAAAAAATGGGTAGATAAAGAAATGGAGAAGAGAAATATAGACGTTAATAGCGTCTATAATAATATAACTAACGCGACCAAGTATAGGGGTACTCATTAGTGGCTTTGGTCCGAGTATTTCCTCCCATGCAATCGCTCTAGTGAATCTTCAAAGTCAAGATGTGTATCAATTGTAAATATCCTGATTGTGTTAATCTTTTGCAATTCATCTCCAGTCTTTAAAAACGACTTCCAACTTAATGAAACCATGGTCTCCCATGCTATCATATAATTACAATCACAAAAATAACGTTTGTTGATGGAAACAATGTTAATGCTCAAAAACAATTCCAAGAGAAGGGTTTGCCGAATTACGCGAGGCGTTTCAAGCCCTCTCTAATCTGAACAAGATATATTTTAATATCTCAACTAAAACAATAAATGGGGAGATAACTGCCAGTCGACGTCTTAAAAAGAAAACGCGTACTAATAAGAGAACTTTTTATTACTGAGACCGCCATACGCCACTTTGTCAAAAAACGTATCTCAATATGTTAGGAATTGGTCGCATTCACTCCGAAAACGTCATGGATTACCAAGTCCTGGTAGAAACGTCAGCCGAATTACTCAATCACTTACACTTTTGCCAGCCGAAACGAGTTACAAATTGGTCTATCGTAATTTTATTGCCGGTCTCGAAATGATAGCACATTGAAATTGTTAAAACATGACGCATTTTCGCAACTTATGACACCAACTAACACCTTACATTTAAATGAGTCCAAGAACTGATTTATGTGACACGTGCCAACATTTTCGAAACGGCTTACGGTATAATGCTCGCAAGGAAGAAGCGAAAGATTTACTAAAAAAATTCAAAGAACATTTAGTTACGGCTAAATTAGAGAGAAACTACTACAACGAAATTAGCAGAAGAACAAAGAAAATTAGTAAATGAGCATTTTACGACAAGAGGCAAAGCTGATTATTGTAGCATTGACGCTACTGCTTGTTACAGTTATGATTGGGCATAAAACGTTCACGTGCCCCATTCCGATCAACAAGGAAGTAAGATTTATTATCTCAGTCCGCGTAAAGTACATTTATTTGGTATTCAAGATGAAGCAGTACGCGAACAAATTAATTATGTTCTCAATGAAGATAAAATTATCGGCAAAGGTCCTAATGGTACGCTGAGCATGGGATTAAAAGATTGAAAAGACGAAAACATTTAAAAATTACTTGTGACAATGCGGGGTGGTCAGAATAAAAATAATCCTACTATTTGATTTTACTTGTATTTGGTAATTTTTGGTTATTATGAAAATATCGAATTAAATTTCATGGTACCCTGACATACTAAATTCAAGTGTGATGGTAGTTTTGGACTGATTAAGAAATTATACCGCAAGACATCAGTAGATTGCGTGGATCATATTGCTGAGGTTGTGGAATCAAGTACAGCTGGATTAAACAAGGCTCGGTGTTATGACAACGGAAAAGGTTTTCAGGAACTCTGTGTTGGGGATTTCTTTAAAAAATTGAGTGGTTTACAAAAATATCAGCATTTTTTCTTTGAAGCGGCTCATCCAGGAGCTGTCAAAGCTCAGCTGGTTGCTAATGATACTTATACTTGTTAAAAACTAAAAAAGCAAGTGTTTCCGAAATGTTACGGTCTGATGAATCAGATAAGTAAGTCACATGGTAAAATCTTCCTTCGCAGTCAAGAATATTTAGCTCAGTAATACAAAAACTAAAAAAAATCCGCAACAGCACAAAATACTATGATTAGAAATAGCTAAAAGAGCGTTGCGCTTTTTTCGCAACGCTCGAAGATATATAAGTAGCTCATATTCCATCGCCAAATCTTTATGTTATCATGTCCTAAAAACATCAAAAGTTCGAATATTGTTGTGAAATAAAATAATACTACTGATCTTATAGTATTCTCTCGAAATCTATTATCAATATCCATTTAATTTCTATCGTCGAAATAATTGATTATTAGGCCGGACACTCCAATAAACGGCTCACTTAAGCTGTAACGGAATAGCATTGATTTGATCAAGCTAGTAAGCTGTCCGCTGATTAATTAAGTATCGAGAGTTCATAATTAATTATCGAGACAATTATTGTTTAATTAGTTTAGAAAGACAAGTGACGGAACCGACTAGTCGATAAACAAATCGAAGATAGCCCTGTTTAAATTTAAAATAGTAGTATTCTTCTTCGATTCTTTAATAAAATAATTGTTGTTATTAGAGTTACCCTTATTGTATTCACGAGTGTTTGAAACACGGATAGGGAGTGAGAAGCGCGCATAATTAAAATAGGTCACTTGAAGCTTAATTGCACAACTATCGTAGTAAAGGCGACTAAGCCTGGTAACATCCCCGGTCGGCGAACACACCTACGCGAAAAATAAATCGCTCTCCCAAACCCCCAATTTAGTAATATTAATACTAACCCCTCCTCCTTTGGATTATAAAAGACAAAAATATCTTTACCATAATATTCGTCCATTTGTTAGAGATGAATTTAAAGACATTATTTGTCCCAAGCCAATATTGAGTAAGTAAAAATTGTTATGATTAATTCTTTTTTCTCTTGATCTTATTATAATTGTTAAAATAATCAGGAAATATAACAGTGCTCCCAACCAATTATTAAGTAAGGTCTCAACTATACCGACAATTTACAATGTATTTTAGAGTATAAAAACTACTCGTTATTATAAATATTTACAATAATAAAGGAATCGAAAGAATTAGAACACTGCGAACACTATGAACATGCACGGACGGACGGACACTGAATCTAACTGAAATCTACGCTGCTTTATATTTTCGAACGGACTAAATAATTCTCGCTTGTACTATGACTACTATCTAAATTTGGCAGTTGTACTACGATTGTTATTCAAATATCCCTGTAACGCTAGGAGAATATCTTATTCAAACTATTACTATGTCGTTAGCATCAGGAACTGTTAATAATCCTGCAATTGACAACTTGGTTCAATCAACTGAACATGAATACTTAAGACTTAAATGGATTCCTTACAAGGAAATCACCAACATAAAGCCAACTCAAATTGACAATGTCTATTACGCTACACTGGACAAGCGTAGAGTCGTTGAAAGCATGATACATGCAATGCTGCTATTTCTTGGAAGTAGCAAAGAATGTACACAAACACTTGTTAGTGAGTTTGCTAGAATATACTCACTTCCGACACACAAGCACTATAGTAATAGCAACAACTTCAAAAGATATTCCACATGGCTTAATCGTCGCAACTCCTTGATAAGGGGATTTACCAAGTATAAAGATAACTATTACATGGTTGCTGATAGAAAGTTTTACCATTGTTACTCTCGATATGGATTCTGCGCTGCATGTGGAATACTCCGATGTAGTCCTGTGTGGTGCATTTGTGGGCGTAAACAATTATTCAGTGGATGGACTAGCAACAATAAGCAACTCGATGAGCTTATCAAGAAATCTCAATTACAAACAAACTCACCAAATCATGCCTATTTGGAATGGATTCCATATGATTGCATTGGTGATAGGGGAGAGAATATAGCATATTTGTATGGTCTACCTATATATGAATTTGTTAAATTAATTCCACTTGAGATAACAGGCAAAACACATGATTTATATTATGTCGAGGTAAACTATGTACTTATGCGTCATGTTTATTGAATAGTTTAAATGACTATTAACTTATTATTATGTATCATTTCCACTAGTTATGTGATAAGTATCCAGATATTCTTATTTGGTTTACCATCGGATTCACATGTAGAGGGAGAGAGTATTGTCTCATAAAAGTTGACGATGGATTATGTCTGGCGTGTGCAAGGGAATTAAACCCCAAGATAAATGCCTTCTGCTATGATTGTAAAGCACCACAACCTGTTGATTGGACTACGGGTAACAAGTCATTGGATTCATTCATTATGGAATCATGGAAGAACACAAAGAACGTATATGATGCGTACATACAATGGATAGAGTATTCCCTATTTACAGACGTACGAGAAATGACATCATTACGCCATGGATGCACACATATAGCAGAACTGACAACAAATGAATTGACACGCGTGACGCTCAAAAAGATAGTTGACGAACAAGACGATCAATTATTTGATTTTCATCAGGTAAATTATTTCACGTGTAAAATGCAAATAGTATTATTAACGTGTATAGCGCGTGTTTATTGTTGTAACGACTGATTATGTATTTGTTTACTCAAATAGTTAACTCAGGAATACCCCAACATATTAACACCAGATAATGTTTGGATAATTGGGATTACTCAGGAGCCATATACTCGGGAATATTATTTAGTTTTCTACTACGACGTACGTGCAATATTGGATAACTTTATACAAAATAATGAACATGTAATGAACATGCAGTATAGCGACTTTTACGAACTCAAAGAGATCGGATCTGGTGGTTATGGAACAGTTTATACTGCCAAATACAAAAAGTATTCAGAAGTAAAGTATATGGCAGAAACTGTTGTACTCAAACGGTTCAAGAGTTTTGATGAAACGCCGGCACTTTTCATTTCCGAGGTAAGCAATAATTGGTAGTATTAATTAACTGATATTTAATTTGACGCTATATTATTATTATTTAATAGTTCAAAAATCATGCAAAGTGTGCAAACAATTATGATGACTATTCATTCCTTGATCTTTATGGACTGACACAAGACCCAGAAACAAAAGAGTACATGATTGTTATGCAATATGCTAACAATGGTAGTCTTTTGTCTTATTTG
>CAJVPI010000636.1:0-24738 GCA_910592345.1 Paraglomus brasilianum
ATATTGCACCGGAAGTCTTCCATACTCGCAAATTTACTCAAGAATCAGATGTGTATTCTTTTGGTATTATTATGCATCTGATGGCCACTGGTGAACCACCATTTAGAGATAGGCAGTTTGATACAAGTTTAATACACGAGATTATGGATGGACTACGACCACCGATGCCTGATTCAGCACCCGAGGAATACAAGAAACTTGCCGAGCGGTGTTGTGATGCTGATCCTGATAAGCGTCCAGGTGGATGGACACTTTTGGATGATATTAGAAAGCTTATTAATGAAGACACTTCTGATAGCAACGCGTGGAATGCCGTTTATCATAATGATGTAAAACTATTTTTAAAGCCAGTTTAACTGTTAGCGATTTAAGCAAAAGTTGAGGTTAACCAAGCCTGTATTAAAACGTTAGATTCCAAGGCCAATTACTAAACGCTCTCGTTGAAACGTATGTGCATTAGTGTCAGCTAATCTTTGTTATTTCTAGATAATTGAAGCCAAGTTTTAGTTATCATGCAGAGTCAGAGTGACACTTTTTTCGATAAATTTTGTAAAGACAAAATGAGAATCTAAATTACACAGTAGATGCAGTAGCGATATAACATTGTTGTGACAAAAACATGCGACCACCCCTGAAATTTGCTAGTAAGACATGGAAACAGTCTTTTTTTTTTTTTTTTTTTTTCTCGAAAATCTCCATTGTCCATAAATTCGCCAATAATATATCTGTATTTTTCATACGTGTAACATATTTATCGAACTGCAGGTAATGGGGGCTGAATATAGTACGATATAAAATTTACAGACAGTGGAGATTTTCAAAAATAAAGGGGGTTTACTATGTTTTATTAGTAAATTTCGTTATTATTATTATCGGAATGCATCCTTATAAGGTAAATGCTATTAGAAAAAGCGAAAGAGAAATGAGGATTATACAAGTCGCACCAGAGGAAAAGTTTAAACTTTTTTGTCTAGTATGAAGATCTTGAGTAACCTTGTAGGGAAAGAGACATAGATGAACAGATTGATTAGGATTAGGGAGAATGCGCTAGGATATGTATGTTAGAACATTCAAATAAGAAGAAGAATGTTTGGACTAATCTTATCATACAAACGTTTGAATTGACAAGACCGCAATCGAGAACTCCCATAGTAGATGGGTTATTTTTGATACTGCACAGACGGGCAATATCATTTGACAGACGTAAAAATACTTTTTTGATACGTTACTCGTGAACATATGGGTACGACCTTTACGGATAGAAAATATCCATATCCAGGTGTGTGTTCCCCAGTCTTGGACGGGGTTTGCTAGGGTATTTGTGAGAACTGTATTAGTATTGCACACATTGGAAGGGGGCGCAATCGAGCTTGCAATTTTGGAATTCCTGAAGTATGCGCGGTAACACACGAGTGAGTATTTCCATTTGCGGTGCTTATAAAATGTATTATTTACATTCCATCCAGTCAAAATCGAGCGTGGTCGCTAATTATAATAACAAATGACAATAATAAATAAGATTTTGTAAAGTTTCGTACCATATTACTTTATTAATAGCCCACACTATCTCACATGTCCCTTGTCATACTTGAATATCCCCCTATATACTCTAGTCCCCTCGAGATACAAGAACTTTGTGCTCCGTCGATTTTCCTTGACGCTCGTTCTCTTGTCAGTTGATGTCTTTCGTTTATACCTAATACTATACTCCTATATCTTATCTCTCTGTATAACGTCACTCCTCGGTCGTGCGGTACTGAAACAAAAAGAAGAGGGAAATGGCCATTCACAAGAATCTTGCCCTCCACAAGAGGAATCTGAAAAAAAAACATGATAAACCGCTGGTGTCTCCTACTGTAAAGAACAGCGGACAAAAGAAAAACGTTTGGGAAATACCGAGGAAAGTGTTTCATTCGTCAATAGGTAAGCAGGCAGTTGGATTCTCAAGAGATTGAATGTACGAAGGGGGAGAGGGGGGGGGGGGGGGGGGAAACCATGGATATGTTTTGTTGTTGCAGATAATGCAATTTAGTTTGCTAGTCTGAATTAAATGCTCTTCTTATTATATATCCGTATCTTTATAAATTCGCTCACAAAATTAACGCTATTTCTCTAGGCTTTCCAGTTCTTTACTTATATTCCATGCACGCAGATGCCCTGGCAATCAGAAATGTCCTTGCTATCTTGTTCGTCATGGGAATAACGGCGGATCTCCTTCGCTTCAATATCCAATGGTTCAATACCATATATATCAAGATATTTGGATTTCTTATGAGAGAGGTTGAGAAGCGTGATAAGGTTAACGGCGTGGTATTCTATCTCGCCGGATGTATTTTGGTTTTATCGATATTTCCTCAGGTGAAAATCAAAGGGAGAGAACGAGCAGTGTGGAGTTGTGTATAGTTGAAGTTCTTGATTGCTGCGTTATAATCGCTTTCTATTATAGATTCACATTATGCATATCAAATATTTCCTTTGTCTTTGTCTTCTCTTGCAGTTCTTACATTTCTTGTATTTACTCTTTCTTCATTTAGGATATAGCAGCCATATCAATCTTAATTCTATCTTGGTGTGATACCGCTGCTTCCTGCTTCGGCCGTGCATTTGGACATTTGACGTATAAATTCTCCAGTGGTAAATCGGTGGCAGGGACACTGGGTGCCATCCTTACTGGATGTTTGGCTGCTTATGTGTTCTGGGGTGGCTGGATAGATCATAACATTGTCCGAACGCCTAGCTGGCAGCCTGAGAAGAGTGTATTGTCATTGCCTGTCTTGACTTTGTTGACTGGAATTATTGGGGGGTTTAGTGAGCTAGTGGATATCTGGGGATTGGATGATAACTTTGTCATTCCGGTAATTGCAGGAAGTTCATTATGGATTATTTTAATCGGCTTTGGGTTTGGCGGTATATGAGAGGGAAGCAGAGAAGGGGCTCGAATATATTGGCGAGCGTAAAGAATTAGGACGATCTTGTCATACGTGGGCCGTTTACACGTTGAGCTGAAATTCAACCACTTAAGGACTATGAAACTAACACAGTAATAGCAACAACGAGGATGCTTATCGGACCTGGCTGTTTGCTTAATATACAGTACGTCAATATAAGAATATTGATAGAAAAGAGGGTTAGATTTAGAAGTGTCGGGAGGATTTATGGTTTTTTATCGCCTGTTTTGTTAGCGTAGTAGTTTTCTATTCAGTTATCTAAATCGAAGTATCAACTAATTCAAAATTAGCACAGTGTCATACCAATAATATATTGGGAGGTTAGATATATCGGTACAAACAAAAGGGAAGTCTCGATAAAATTTTTATAATCGCGTAGGATTTAACTTTGTATAAATTTTACATATGAACTTCAAACTACCAAGGCTTACTTACAGTGACACGTGTTTTAACACCCAGCATATTAACAAAGGAACCTTGCTTATAAGCTAGCTTGTGATGTACTTTCATATGCAAAGAAGAAATAACAATATCATTATAGTCAAATGGCAATGCAAGTCCAAAATAGTAAATGGGTCATTGATTCTTGACGGCTGCGGAAAAAAATATCCCCAATTGTTTATAATAATTGTCAGCCAGGCGTATACGCCGACGTTTCAGGAAATCGTGAACGTGTCGGCACACTTGTTGGGTAAATGCGATTGATCAGTTGATAATATGCAGAGCGTTAACGTCATAGTCGATCGCATTTATCTTAAAGTTACAATCAGCATCTGGTGAAAGATTGTTAATATGCGCTCGTCTCGAAACCTTAGTCGGTAACACTGCAGGTTAAGACCAAAGCTGGTTACACTACCGAACTATATTTATCGAAACAATAAGTGATATGTATATCTGATATATAGGTGTGAGGGGGTTGGGTTGGTAAAAACGATAAAAGCGAACAAATCCATTGCACTCATGTTATCTATGACATTACCGTTCTCATATACTTATCAAATAGTCGTAAACACCGTTTGCATATACGAGCGTCAACCTTAGTCGAGGATGGCCACACGCTTCTTGATTGATGGCATACCCTGTATACGACTAAACGATTAACTTGAAGTATTACGAGAAAGCCAGCGTCGAGTAAATAAAATAAAGGAAGGCACGACTCCAGCTTATTCAATACATTCTTCACCACAGCTGTGCTAAACTGATTGAACCTCCACTTGAGGCTCCGGGGCCAACCAAGGCCATGAAATGAGAATCACTGCCGAACAGGACAGTATAATATTGCCAACTGCTACAGATATAGAAGCGGGATGGGGTCTGGACTTTTCACAACTGGATAGACACGATGTGTTTAATTTTCAGTATTTGGTAAAGCAGCCCACGAGAGCGCAGTACAAGCCAGGGTCGCACGACTCCAGCTTATTCAATACATTCTTCACCACAGCTGTGTTAAACTGATTGACCCTCCACTTGAGGCTCCGGGCCAACCAAGGCCATGAGAGGGAGATATGAGAGCGCAGCATAAGCCAGGGTCGCACGACTCCAGCTTATTCAATACATTCTTCACCACAACTGTGCTAAACTGATTGAACCTCCACTTGAGGCTCCGGGCCAACCAAGGAGGACGACATTCACAAAGAGTTAGTCATTGCTGAAGGGACTAAAGCTCTATCCAAACGTACTATTTACCGCTGGAGTGAGCATTCGAAGCCGCGAAGCTCTTATGGAAGTAAATTACTCCCCTCTACCCCTCACAGTGATTGTTAATTTTAACAATCTCGATTGTACTGATGGGGGAGGTAATTTAAGATCATCAATTATTGTCTCGGCGAATAATAAAGATCACGCGTTTCCTACATGTATTTAAAGCTACATGGACAGGCCAATGAATTCACTGAACACTCGTTTTTCTCTCAACAAAAAGTAATCGCCGGTTCAACAGCAAAAAGCATCATCGTAAACATGTTCAAAACCATCTTCAGTTCAAATTTCGAATCTGATCAACCAATGAAAGATCATGGTTTCAGCATTTCAGCATCAGGTGGACATACTAAATCATGGACTAATAGTACTAGATGCTATTGTTGCATTTTCTTAATACATTCTTTTGTAATTTATGATTAATGGAATAATTAGAGAACTTACATGAGGAAAATCCTTTTTACGTGATTATTTATTCAAAGTTGCGACAAGTAGTTTGTAACTGTCCCAATGTGTCGGACGAATATTTAATGTCGCAGCTGAAACCATGATCTTTAATCAGATTCTATTCTCTAACCCCATTGGTTAGTTTCAGCTTCAGCATCAGCCGCGACAATAAATAATAACAATAAAATATTTGCTAAAAATATTAATATTTTAGTATCTTTTTTATATAATAAATAAATCGAATACGTAATTCTATATATACGGTAACGGCTGTATTGATGATATCTTTTTTATTTAGTGAAAAAGCAAACTTTATCGAATACATTATTCCATATACACAATAACGTCTATATTGATGATAAAAAGATACGTTAATATAAATAGACTTCAGCGACCACCTTTCTTTCCCTGTATCAAAATCAACTCTTCCTTCCTTTCACCAACACTACAGTTACAATATGACTCAACATAAATTCTGAACGTACCAACTCAACAAAATTTCAACCACTACATAATTCAACCCTTCAGACATCAAACACACAATTGACGATCGTTTTAACATTACATTATCTGATTTAAATACTCACCAAACCGCCACTATCAACTTGGCGACCATCAACACGTTTACGAAGCCTTCACACACGTTTTCAAAACACTATATTTTTCCTGCACATTTGCTTATCATGTGCTTATTACTTTATCCCCCCCAAGAAAAAACTACCCTTATTTCTTTATCACAGGTTCTGCAGGAACAGGAAAAATCGAAACCTGGTTAAATTCACACAAAAAACTTACTTCCAACAGGCGTACGTAGCAGCACAAAATATTGAAGAATCAACAATTCACTCTACACTTAGATTAACACAGGTTATCGTACCCTCCTTTTTCATGATGCGGAGGCTAGAAAAAAATTGCTCAAAATTGACACCAGGATTATGAAATATCAATGGTGTTGGCATCACTGCTCACATTCATTTCAGGCTTATTTAAACTATTCAATAAACATGACGCATAAGTAAATAGTTTACCTCAGCATAATATAACTCATGTGTCTTGTCTGTTATCTCAAGCGGAATTAATTTAACACGTTCATAATCAGAAGAAGGTAGACCACCCAAGTATACCTCACCATCAATACAATCGTATGGAATCCATTCCAAATAGGGTTGATTTGCTGAGTTTGTTTGTAGTTGAGATTTCTTAATAAACTCGTCGAGTTGCTTATTGTTGCTAGTCCACCCATTGGATAATTGTTTATGTCCACAGATGCACCACACGGGACCGCATCGGAGTATTCCACATGCAGTGCAGAATCCATATCGGGAATAACAGTGGTAAAAGAGTTCATTCGCAACCATGTAATACTTATTTTCATATTCAGTAAACCCTTTTATGAGTCTGTTGCGATTCTTAAGCCATACGGAATGTCTCCTGAACTGATTAACATCATTGTTGTACTTGTGTGTCGGAAGCGAGTATATTCTAGCAAACTCACTAACAAGTGTTGGTGTACATGTCTCGTCATTTCCAAGTGATACCAGCGTTATCTTAAACTTTTCTTTGCGGATAGCATAGTGGACAGCGTCTATTGTTTACATTATCTTTTAAAAACAAATACACCCAATTATTCACCACAGTAATAATAGAGGTGTTTGTAAGTCGACACCTGTCAGCACCAACTCGGCTGTGACGCTTACCTGTCCTAGTAGGTATATATTATCGGGACATTTCTTCTTTACTGATATTCAGACGTCACGAATCGCAGCTACACCAGCTCGTGAGGCATAGCCAGATTTATTTCGAACGCTATGTTATTATCTATTTCTCTTGTTGGGGATAATTTATCGCTATTCTTATTTTTATTGTTAAATATAGATTATACGAACGAATATAGCAATTTTGTCATTATAAATTTTGACAGTTTGACTATGCTACGTAATAATGATTAACCGTTTTTTCTTCGCAAAAGGAAATTTTGATAATCTGTTAGTAATGTTCTGGAAAATCGTATAGTAGCTATTCAACAAACAGACAAAAATACGGCATACACACAGTGAAACCATGTTACAACAGACGCAGCGATTCCAACACTTTCTCCGTTAAAAGAAATCGCTAAATTGAGTTTCAAATATATAAGATATTGAAAAGCGAACCGTGTGGATTGGCTATGAAAGTTCTCCGTACCGTAAGATAGGCGGGGCGGTGAGGAATTCAAGCTTGCGTGGCCTTTTGCCGGAATTTTTGTTGTAGACACTTCAAAATGATTTCAATATGGCAATTAGGTCGTATAAATCTGCCCAATAGTGCATGTACATTGTAGTAGAGCACTAAATAATAGTCTTCCGTAGACGGCTCTTGAGCTACGCCAATAATACAAACATTCGCATTGGCAAAATCTTCATTCATAATTTATTTATGACCTCACTTTTTGTTTGCGTTCTCTCCCAGATTCTACCTTCATAAAAAATTTTTGCTTCCGCATCCCCGGGATTATGGTCAAAACGAATTGCCACTATTTCTGATGGGTGTGTTCATCCACGGTCTCACTTCTGGGTATTCTATTGTCAACTATTTGGTACACAACACGTACGACAATGACCTGATTACACGTGCTTAAGCATGACGTATTCCTCCGCGATTTCTGCTTAGTGGTAAAAACACGTAATAATATTGGCTTTTTACTAATAATACTGTTGACATTGTTTACACGTGAAATAATTTACCTGATAAAAACTATCACTATCGATCTGCTATACATGTGTAACCATGATGTGATGGTGTCATTATTTGTATGTCTGTTAATTGAGAATATTCAATCCATTGTATGTAGGCGTCGCCATGTTCCTTGTTGCCAGTTGTCCAATTGATAGATTTTGGTGCTCTGCAATGATAACAGAATGCATTTATTCTAAGTTCTAATCGAAGTGTACACGGCAGGCATAATATCTAGATAATATGTTTGTTTCCTTGCTTATATGTAAACCCGATGGTAACCCAAACATCTTTGGTAAGAATACCTGGATGCTCGGCACAAACTAATGGAAACAGTACGTTATATTGAGTCAGCATTGTTTCCAAACGATTAAATAAACGCGATACGTAATTGAATAATTTACCTCTCATAATATGAACCATCTGTCTTGTCCGTTATCTCGAGTGGAATCAATTTAACAGCTACACGTTGATCAGTAGGTAGTATACTTAATATCCCCTATCACAAATACAATCAAATGGAATCTATTCCAAATAGGCATCATTTGCAGAGTTTGTTTGTAATTGAGGTTGGTCCATGAACAATTGTTTATGTCCACAAATGCACCACACGGGACCACAGCAGAGTATTCCATGTGCGGAGTAGAATTGATATCGATTGTAGAAGCGTGGGAGAGTAACCATGCCATGTAATACTTCTTGTCATTAGACTTGGTAAATCCAGTTATGTGTATTCAAGCCATCTTTTGTGTCTTCTGAAGTTATCGTCATATTTTGTGTGTCTGAAGTGAATGTTTTCTAGCAACTTCACACTATTCATAAGCAAGCGTTAGCAACATTATCGGTGATCTACCATAAAACAGTGTTTGCTTGCGAATGACGTGATGAACAGTGTCGATTTGCTTGGCTTTATGTCTGCAATCTCTGAATAAGAAATCCATTCAAGTTTATTATATTCAGTTGCGAGGGAGGCTTTAATTAATCTGTCAATTGCTTTGTAAGACATTGTTCAGAAGTGAAAAAAATTCTGATAGCTCGGAGAGTTTCTCTACGTCGTTTGTACATTATTTCAATACGGGATTAATATGACGCAATTAACGCCATCTCAAATATTAATTTTTTGACATTTTTATACACTAGTCCAATGCATTATTATTATGCATGCATTGAATGCATCGATACCTCATGTGATTCACCAGAGTCTAACTATTATTATTGGTTGATGAATAATAGTGCTTACTATTACCGTTGATCATCATGCACAATTTTGTATAGCCATTCTTTTAAGCAGTAGGAATTTTGAAATCTTGTCACGTGTGTTGAATAAACATTTTTATCTATAAACTCACATCAAAAAGTAGTAACAAATATTATGTAATTTAAACTTACGTATATTGCCATGTTAACATTGATTAAACATCACGCGATGCTTGAATAAAAAAAAAACACCTTTAACAAGTGTAACTACGATGTCAACTTCAAATTTTTATTATGATACAGAAAAGTCTCGTTGTCTATACTCAATAATACGATTTCAGTTACTTAGCCCCGAAGAAGAGATGCGATTTTCCGAGGAAAGTGAATATTCAATTGGTGATGCGTTGCAATTACATAAAAAGTTTCCTTACTTAATCAACGATGGCTACTTTGTCGACATGATAATTATCTCCCATGTCAAACTATCTATCGAGATGGTTGATTGTCCTGCTTTCCTGATAGTGTTGTATGTAAATCTTAAAAAATAAAAATAAATAAAATAAAATTTTTTTACTGACCGATATCTGTAAGTATACTAATAACGGCAAATTTTAAAAAAGTTTGCCTTTGCACTTGTTATTCGCTGATCTAATTAAAGAAACTCAGCTAATTCTGCTAACAATTGATCCACACTATACCGATCGATATGTGAATTATGGTTTCTTTCTAAAAATTTCTGTCTATTACTGTTCAGCTATTTCTCTCAACCTTGTATACTGAGTTAATGGAATGTTACATGATTCATACAGTAAGTATAATTAGGTAGGTTATGCATAAAAAAAATCAATGAGCACCTTTCGTATGGCTTGTCCCAGCTTCTTCATTATCAGTGGTGATTCTTCCATTAGTGCAACGGTGCAATTTGAATAGAAATACAATTGTATCAAAATACATTGTGAAATGCTTTAAGATAGCAAATGGAAGTATCGATTGAAGGAATACGCGTATGCTAAATACGTTAGCTACAGTTCTTCACATAATATGTGAATCGATTCATGGTATTTAGGACTTGATAAATTTGGTTTAAGCACAAGTGCGTTTATCAACTATTTATCTCATTTGTGTCCGAATCACCAGTAGTGCAACACAACATACAATTACGTCCTCAACTGATTTACAGAGTGAAATTAAGTCTAACGAAGGGAGGTGACGGATAAGAATTTATTTCTTGGTTTAGGCAGATTGCCAGTAGGAAAGAGCGTACTAGAATATCATAAAGGCCTTACATCATTATGTATGATAGATAGTATTCCATGCGTTACTGATAGAATATTCCTCGTACACCTCTTCACAAAGCACTTGAGTATCAATCCAAAGTTTTCTTCCATTCTCTGGACGCTTGTCAGGATCAGCATCACAACACCGCTCGGCAAGTTTTTTGTATTCCTCTGGTGCGGAATCAGGCATCGGTGGTCGTAGTCCATCCATAATCTCGCGTATTAAACTTGTATCAAACTGCCTATCTCCAAATGGTGGTTCACCAGTGGCCATCAAATACATAATAATACCAAAAGAATACACATCTGATTTCTGAGTAAATCTGCGAGTATGGAAGACTTCCGGTGCAATAAATGGTAAGGCGCCTCGAATGGTTGACTCACGTAAATTCACTGATTGTGAGAGACCAAGATCGCATATATATGGGTGTACTAGTACGTCATTATGCAAAACTATGTTTCCGCTATTAAGATCACAATGCACTAATTCCACATCGTGAATATTTGTCAGTTGACTTGCAATCTCGTTCAAACACCGTAATTTCGTCCTCCACGTCAACTTGTGAATATTTTGATCCAAATAAGACAAGAGACTACCATTGTTAGTATGTTGCTTAACAATCATGTACTCTTTTGTTTCTGGCTCTTGTGTCACTCCATAAATTGGAAGGAATGAAAAATAACGTGAACACTTGGCATGATTTCTGAACTATAAATAAAATACATACGGAGTCAGATTAAACATCACTTTAATTAATAATACCAATTATCGCTTACCTCGGAAATGAGTAATTCCGACGTTTCATCAAAACTCTTAAACCGTTTGAGTACAACAATTAGTGGCATACGCATTTCTTCTTCTTTATATTTGGCAGCATAAACTGTTCCGTAACAACCAGATCCGATCTCTTTGAGGCCATAAAAGTCGCTATACTGCATGTACTTTAACCATTCATAAAATTGTATAATCTTATCCAATATCGGACGTATTTCATGGTAGAAGACTAAATAATATTCCCGAGTAGATGGCTCCTGAGTGATCCCAATTATCCAAACATTATCTGGTGTTAATATTCTGGGGTATTCCCTAGTTAACTATTTGAGTAAACAAATGTGGTCATTACAACAATAATCTGTTTTTAAACGCTGATACACACGTTAACATTTTACACGTGAAATAATTTACCCGATGAAAATCAAATAACTGATCATCCCCTTCGTCAACAATCTTTTTGAGTGTCACACGTATCAATTCATTTGTTCTCGTTTCTGACCAATCTGCTGTATGTGTACATCCATGACGTAATGATGTCATCTCTTGTATGTTTGTCAACAGAGAGTATTCAATCCATTGTATATATGCATCATGTTCATTCTCTATATTACTCCACGACTCCATAATGAATGAATCCAGTGACTTGTTACCCGTAGTCCAATCAGGAGGTCTTGGTGCTTTACATTTATAACAGAATGCATTTATATTACGTTCAAACGTTCCTGCACATGCGAGACATAATCCATCCTCACGTTTTATCAGCCAATACTTTTGTTCTTTTGTATCGTACGTAAATCCAATAGCTGTCCAAACATTATTGATAAGAATATCTGGATGCTCATCACATAACTAATGGAAACGATACATAATAATAAGTCAATAATTATTTAAACTATTCAATAAACATGACGCGCGTAAGTAAATAATTTACCTCGGCATAATATAAATCATGTGTCTCGTCTGTTATCTCAAGTGGAATCAATTTAATATCTGCATAAGTAGGTAGATCATCCAAAAATGGATGATCTCCCCCTCCCCCACGGATAATACAATCAAATGGAATCCACTCCAAATAGTGCTCATTTGCAGAGTTTGTTTTTATTTGAGATTTCTTAATAAACTCGTCGAGTTGCTTGTTGTTGCTAGTCCATCCACTGGATAATTGTTTATGTCCACAGATGCACCACACGGGACTACATCGGAGTATTCCGCATGCGGAGCAGAATCCATATTGAGAATAAAAATGGTAAAACTTCCTATTAGTAACCATGTAATAGTTATCATCGCACTTGGTAAACCCCGTTATTAGTTTGTTGCGACCCTCAAGCCATGTGGAATATCTTTTAAAGTTGCCGCTCTTACTATTGTGCTTGTGCGTTGGAAGTGAGTATAATCTGGTAAACTCACTCACAAACGTTGGTGTACATTCTCCGTTACTTCCAAGGGCTACCAGCATTATGATAAAATTGTAACGACTAGCATAGTAGACATTGTCAATTTGAGTTGGCTCTATGTTGGTGATTTCCGAGCAAGGAATCCATTTAAGTCGTAAGTTTTCGTTTTCATTTTCACTTTCCAAGGAGCATTGAACCACGTTGTCAATTGCTGGGTTATTAACAGTTTCTGATGCTAACGACATAGTTTGAATAAGAAGTTTCCCAAGTAGATTGAGCATTCTCTATGTTTATTATTGTGTTACATCACATCACTAGACAATACTGCGTTGAGTACTACCGTCCCAACATGGATTAATGTAACTTAATTATAGGCCCTATATACGTGTACTGCAATTGATTATTGTGCATCTCACGAGTTCCATTTTTAGTTAAGTTTCGATCTTGTCGTGCCAAAAATATGGACTAGTTATAACACAAATACCATGCCAATTATTATTTATTGACGCCGAAAGAAATACGCCCTGATGAGTGTCAGTATTTCCAATCTTCCAAAACTTGCACTATACAGCGGTAACGACTCTAATATTTATACAATCATCGGGAGATACCAAATTCCGCTGAAAATTGTAAAATGGTATTAATTACTTTTTATTAAGCTTTTATCGCATTAGAGTTATCACTATACAAATACATTCTATACAATATTGTTCAAGCCTCTACTCTACCTTTTTATTCTTTGAACCTTTTCAATAATAGACTACTCAGTACAACACTAATCGAACTACAAACCATAGCTAATCCAGCCAATTCAGGTGGCAACCCCTTTTTAAATACGGGGAAAAATACTCCAGCAGCTATTGGAATAGCCAGAATATTATACAGAAAAGCCCATATAAAGTTAATTCTTATTCTTTTAATTATTGCTCGTGATAGCTGTATCATTGTAATCAGCGACGCAAGAGTAGATCGCGTGAGTATAATTGATGAAGACTCGATCGCAATGTCGGTGCCAGATGCAATCGATATCCCTAGATCAGCCTGAGCCAAAGCGGGTGCATCGTTTATCCCATCTCCGACCATAGCCACGACTGGTCGATTGTGCTTGACAGATGCAGTGGATTTCTCTTCTGGATAAGCATTATGTTTCTCTGACTTTTCAGACTCTTGTCTGTTTTTGATCAACGTGCAATCTTCTCGCCGCCGCTGTAGCCATTTGATCTTTTCTGCTTTGTTTTCAGGTGTTACTTGAGCAAGGACATTATCGATACCCACTTGTCTAGCTATCTCTCTAGCCGCAATGGGATGATCTCCAGTAATCATCCATACGTCTATTCCCATACCCTTTAGCACGCTAATGGTTTTAGCCGAGTCGGGGCGAACAACGTCAGCTATTCCAAATTGAGCGACAATAAACCGAGAATTGTTTGCGGTTGTCTTATCATCTGCATTCGTGTCCATGGCAATGGCTGCTACAACAACTGATTGTCCCTGTTGACGCCATTTGGTGAGTGCAGATTGTGCTTTTTGTTTGGAAAGGTTGGGTGGGTAATCAAAGCCAAGAGAATCAATCCAGTCGTAATTACCAATGTAAATGGTGAATCGAGGGCGTGCTGATGACACGTTGTATGGTAAAAGTGTTGATGATGGCGGTGACGAGATGGTGACTGTAGCGTGCAATCCCTTACCGGGTACTTCTGTTGCCGCGTCGAGCGTAATACTAGTCGACCCATTGAACGACATGAATGACTGACACTCTTCAGCATCTGCTTGCTGAAAATCTGGTTGCAATTTGGCAAGTATATATTGTGACACTGCGCGTGCGAGTGGATGATCACTTGCCGACTCGACAGATCCAAGTATTCGTAGTAGCAATTCCTCTCTTTGCTGTCTATCCTTTTCAGTCAACTCGTCATTTTTAGCATCATAAAGTTCATAATCGACAACCTTTGGCGTACCATATGTGAGAGTACCCGTCTTGTCGAATGCAATAGTACTAATGCGACTGGCTATTTGTACTGCTTCTCCACCTCCCTTGATTAATATTCCCAGTCTAGCTGCGACTCCTGTACCAACCATGATAGCCGTTGGAGAAGCTAATCCCATTGCGCATGGACAGGCAATGACTAAGACTGAAATAGCAAAAAATAGTGCAAACACTGGATAACTCTGATTCTCTGGTATCCATCCCTTGGGAACTGCGTTGGCAGCTCCAAGGATTATCCATATCGCAAAGTCGATTAAAGATATCAATATTACCGCTGGAACAAAGTACTGTGATATCTTATCAGCTAATACTTCAATCGGTGCCTTTTTTGATGCTTGTGCTTCGTGCACCAGACTTATTATTCTAAAGAGAGTAGTATCCGATCCAACGTGTGTTACTCTAATCCAAGTAGGCGAGGTAAGGTTGACCGTGGCTGACATTACCTGGTCTCCCTTGGATTTAGCGACTGGTATTGGTTCACCGGTGAGCATTGATTCATCAATCGTGGTAAGGCCGCGGATTATTGCTCCATCGCAGGGAAACTTTGCTCCAGCGTTGACTTTGAGAATATCGCCAACTTGATATAAAAAAAATATTATTAGTAAGCTTTTTTTTTTTTTTTTCGAATAATTTTTTATCTCATTCTAATAGAATTATTGCTTTACCTTGTATTAACGCTAGATCAACTTCTTCCTCAATCTCTTCGTCACTGTTAATTTTATTCTCTTTTACTAGAATTGCCTTGTCCGGTTGCAATTCCATTAACTTAGTAATACTGTCCAACGTCTTTTCTTTCGCCATTGCTTCCATCCACTTGCCAAGCCATATAAAAGTAATTAGAAATACAGAAGTCTCGAAAAATTGCATTCCATCCGAGTCACTTTCGTCTGCAATCGCCAACATAACGTTGGCGATTGACCCAAAATAGGCAACAGATGTCCCAATTGCAACAAGTGTTTCCATGTTGGCCACGTGTGTATAACGCAGTGATTTATATGCTTTGATGTAAAATGGAGCTCCAAGATAGAATTGCACAGGGGTAGCCAGCGTAAATAAAACTAGAGTAGCAATGTCTAATCCGGGTGTAATTTGAGCGTGTAGCCTCATTCTGACTGGATTGTCGTGTGGTAACCATAGCATTATAACCATTGCTATAAGAAAGGTAGGAATGGCGGCAGCAAGAGAAAAAAGAAACCTCCTTTGAAGCAACCGTTGTTGTTTTATTACTCGCTCTCGTACTAGATTTCTATTTGATTGGGTCAGCATTAGTTTGGCATCGTATCCAACATTTTTGACTGCATCTATTAGATCTCGGGGTCCTGTAACACGTGACAGATGCTCTACCGATGCTTCATTAAGCAAGAGATTGACATTAACCGATAGCACTCCTGGTAATTTTCGTAGAGTGTCTTGTACGCTATTGACACAGGAAGCACATGACATGCCGATAATAGACAATCGAGTTGTAGTTGGAGGCAATTCAGTGTTACCAACGTCTGATATCTGCGTAGTAGTCCTGGTAGCGTTGGTTGCTGACTTGTATTCAAGGTTCTGAGGCTGAATAATGACCGAATCAACTTCATACCCAACATTATTGATAGCATCAATAACAGCCGTTGGAGTGAGCGATGGATCGGTAAAATTGAAGCGTGTGTCTCCAGTAAGTAAATTGACGACGACAGATTCGGCAATAACGGATGGGAGTGATTTGACAGTTCTTTCAATTGTTGAGACGCAACTAGCGCAAGTAATTCCTAGTGTGGTTAAAGATGCCTTGTATAGTGTGTTATGGTACGACGAATCTATGATTATAGATGGAATATCGCTTTGATTATGATGGGCCATTGTTGAGAAAGTGATGATAATTTAGCAAACACTGTATGTGCGCACCTGTAAAGAGTCTCTTATTATATAAATACTGGGTTATGCAACTGAGGAAAATGCTGGAACTGAAAATTATGATGTAATCAATAATTGTATAATATAAATATTATACTATTCTTACGCGGTTGCGGGATTTTTGCCATGACTGATTGATTTGTGGCACAAAAGTAGCGCCAGACCAAATATGGGTAATCCCGATGATCAGCTTAGCAGCAATTATAATGGGCCCCTTGTAAACATTCGAAAAAGCGACACTGTTTATAAAGAAGTGCTTATTGTTATTTCTAACAGGGCTATTTTTTTTTTTCGTTTGTTGCATCGATAAAGTGTTTATAATGAGCTTGTCTATTATAATAATAACGTATATGGCTACGAGTATCATTCATTATCTCCAGTATTTAATTATTATAATTGGCTGCGGTTGAATTCTCCTGAAACCTAGTACTAAATAGAATTTATATGGCAAAGACTGACAAGCAGCATTCTTCAAAACAACAATCTATCGGCGAATTAATCTGACCAATAAAAAATGTGATCCAAAAAATAGCTCAATTGCATTTGATCGCAGGGATTATGTATACAACTGTTTAGTTATTAAAAGGCATTATCAAGACGACAATAAACCACATCTCCCTTAATATTAATTAATCTTGATAACAAACTTTATTATTTTATTGAATAAAGTTTGTTAATAACGATGCATACATGCCGTTAACTATCACGGACGACTCCCACTCATACAAGGGTAGTGTTCAATTAATTAATTGACAATCCATTATCTATGTGGCGTATGATTTATTTCATGTTGGTTTTTGCTTCCGTGTAACAAGCACCCTTAATTCCCTCAATTTCGTCAAGGCTGAGTGGACATTGTATTTGCTAACAATGAACCATAATAATTGTAACATCCATTTCAGAATAGCTGCATGCTGAGTATGCATATCTATGATGACTGTTATTTAACATACTATATATAGTATCGGGTGATGCATTAAAGTAATACTTAGACATGCTATTATTATGGTAAAGTGGTTGAATATGCCGATACCACAATAACGAATTTGCTTGTATATTTCGAACAAACAAAATACAATTTTCGATTAGCGTATTTCCCCCATTTGGGAAGTCGATAGACTAAAATTGCTATAATTCGAAGAATTAAATACAATCTTTGTAAGTTGATAGTTGTCTTGAGTGGGTATCCTGACTTGAAATTTACTGAACAGGCTAGCTTGTTGGCCATAAATGTCAATCAATAAAAATAACTAGCGTCTGTTACGCTTTTTTTCGATAGCTATATTGATGTCCGAATAAGTATAGATTGTACTGATAAACGAATATGGAAGACATTTGATTATGTACTTTTTAAATAACTTCGAGTCAATTTTATTTCATAGCAATTTTAGTCTATCGTGAAGAAATGTCTTTACTCCTAAGGGGAAATACGCCAATCGAAAATTGTATTTTGTTTGTTCGGAATATACAAGCAAATTTCGTTATTGTAGTATCGGCATATTCAATTACTTTACCATAACATGTCTCATAAGCATTACTTTAATGCATCACCCGATACTATATACAGTATGTTAAATAACAGTCATCATAGATATGCACACTCAGCATGCAGCTATTCTGAAATGTCTTGCGAAAGGGATTTTATTGTTAGAAAATACAATGACTTTGCTTATTATCGTCTCTTTCAACGACCACTTAATTGGTTAGTGGTACCGCAAAGCTTTGTGGATTATAATTACTGTAGTAATAGAGTTTGTATAGGCCCTCAACTGAGACAGTCTTCAGCTATTGTCTCTGTCCAGAACTGAGACAGGTCTCCAACTGAGGTATAACATGTATACCATCCAATAATTGTCAAGACCATTCTCGACCTTGTGTTAGTGATAGCAAGATTACCAATCTCCGGTTTGAGTTTAACAAAGTACTATATTCGTGAGATGACTCGGATAAAAAAGACATGATAACCTTGAGGCGGTAGTAGCATAGTAATAATGGTCTATGTGTGAAGGATTTGATAGTTGTATTAGCGACGAACATGCTAAAATGAGGTATACTGTATTTATCGATTAAGGAGTTATGTAATCTATGATTCTAGAGATTCATCGCTCATTTTACATTCAGAAATCTAAATCCTTTACATCAGTGACAAAAGCGCTTAGGACAGGACGTAAAAGCCGTATTGGCTCTGAAACAACCAATTACCCTTTATATCCCCAAAAGCATTGATGTTCATAGCTCAGGGGAGAAAGAACGGGTGAGACTTATTTCATACACTCTACAGTTATTAAAGAATATAACATACATTTAGGTGAATCTACGTGTAAAGACAACAAACATGCACACCTTATAATAAAAATCGCTAAAGTTTCACCACACACTTAAACAGCATCGAATCTAAATCACATTTCTAGCAATCCGCTTTTCGTCGTATAAGTATATATTACTTTTTTCATCAATGATAATGCTGCGCTTAATTTAAGCTTTTACTTTAATCGCCAACTACGACAATCATACTAAATAATAGCAATTCTGCTAATACTAAGCATATGCCCATTTTTTTTTTTGTTTAGAATGTCAATTTAAAGAATACGTACCAATAATGCGCGTTTTTACTGTTTCTTTTCTAGAAAAATTATTTAATATCAATCCGGTACGTACGTATTTACCTTAGCGTTTGAGGTTGCATAATATTCGTGCTCGACGTGTAGTTCGGTGCAAGGACGTCGGAACTCGTTTGCATCACCTTTCTTTGCCTTCAGCTATTATGTGCAGATTTTCTTGCTTTGTTGTCACCCGAATGCTTAAAGCAATGCATCAATACAATTAATCTATTTGGGCAACAGATGGGTAGTTTGAATATTAGTCTTACAGCCGTTACGAAAAGAGCGGATCTAGAAAAGATTGCAGGTGGACAGTAAACGTGCACAATTTTATTTGGAAAAGTAAAACTGTGGATTACAGGTTTATTCAACAAGTGTTTGAGTCACTAAATCATAAGCAGGGACGATGTTAATATTGTGAATTGACTGCATCAAATTGTTGTCTTCATATCTGCAGCCGAATCTAAATCTCGGTTTAGGCAGATCTCCAGTAGGTAAGAATATTTACTCTCCTTCTCGAGACGTGATAAGGTTTGATATCATTATGATAGATAGTATTCCTGCGTTACTGACAGAATTGTCCGGTACGCCTTTTCAAAAAGTCTGTCAATAATATTCGAAAGTCTCTGTGCATCTGGATGCTTACCAGGATCAGCGTCTGGTGCTGAATCAGGCATCGATGGTCATAACGTTGCATACTAAATCTCTATCGAACTATCTCTAAAAGGTGGTTCACCAGTAGCAATCAAATACATAACGATACCAAAGAATACACATCTGATTTCTGAATAAATTTGCAAGTATGAAAAACTTCTGGTGCAACAAAAGGTAAAACGCCTCGAATTGTTGAATGTGACTTACGCGAATTCATTGTCCAAGAATGATTGTGTCTCACGCGTATTGTCATGTTTCCGTCATGACGATTGCAATGTTGATCGGATACCATGCAACTTCATCCTTCACGTCAATTTGTCCTTAAGACTACAATTGTTAGCATTCTGCATAACAATCAACTGCCGTTAATTCGGGCACCAACTTTCCAAAGTCATTGTCCGAAATAACGTAGATGGACGAATAATCGATTTATGGAAATTTTATTGTTTATACGATAACCTACGATAACATGAAACTTGACTTTCCTACTTTACACTCGTTTGCCAGATTACGATAGGATATAGAAGGATTATCTCTTTGACGTTTACATATTTCCTTCTTTTGTACGGCAGTTAAATGGTATATGGGTTTAGCAGTATCGTTTCTGTAATAATCCATCAAACTCTTTTGTAATTGAAAAGGAGTGAATTTGAATAAGCGTCCGAACTAACGTTAGAATAATTTACCATATATAGAAATGATTTCAAAAGGCCCATTTTAATCTGTCAGATAAGAAAAAAGCAAGTCAAATCATTATTATCAAGTTTGAAATTAACCTTCTGGTGCACAATAATTGTCGTTAGATTTTTGATACTTGGTTCTAGCAAAAGAAAATGTAAACAATTGTTATCGAAAAATGAATTGACAATATACTTCCAAGGGCGTATGCCGAGTTTGCTTTGTCCACTGGTTTGTGCATAACATCCCAAAGCATCGGGTATAAGGCTTTTCCTAATTCAGCATTCAGATTTTTTCTCATCATAAGACTTAGTTCTGTAAATATTTGGAATAAGTGCATTATCAATAATACTGTACTTTATTGTTTACACTTGTCAATGGTTCTATAAATATTGATACTGCTAACTATAGTAATAGAGCAGCAGATACACAACTATTGTAAAATGGTGCCTTTTTCCAACCTGAGGATAATAAGCAAGTTGATTAACTTGTGCATAATTTTATTCCTTTAAAAGTATTGATTATTGTTTTATGGTTTAGCTGATTAAATTTGTAAAAATGTTAACAACTTACATCAGAGGACGAATAGATGCGACTGCTGAACAAGATAGAAGTCGCGTGACAGACACGTGTGAATCACGATACGCGGTTAACACAAATTTGCCTGACTAAACCTAATACCGGAAGTTCTAAATGAGGTTTGGAATCTATTCACATAACGAGAAGTTTGGAGAAAAGGAAGTTTTTGAATGCTGGAAATGGTTTCTCGTTAAACTTTTATTGATAGAACCGACAAAAAAGACGGGGAAAAGGAAAAAAGAATTAAAGGATATAATGAAATAAAATCTTGGAACATGCTTCAAAGTCAACCATCATAAGTCCAGCCTTGATACTGGTGATATCACGCCTCGTGATCTTTGCGGACTTGTCGATGTGATTGACAGCAACATCCATTCTGCCTTACGTGGCAGAGACGAAACAGTAATGAAAAGCAAAGTTTAATCATACATAAATTTTAATATGCATACAGTCAAACATCGTTATACCGAAGTTCGTTATACCGAATTTCACGTTATACGGAATTTTAATAGTAAAGTCGCTTTATACCGTTACCGCAGGATTTTTGTATTGTTACTAGTCTCGCTATAACGAAGTTTTGTCACGTGATAATAATATTAGTTACAATTATTGGTTGCAGCAAGTTATCAGTCGTACAAATTTCTGTCATGCGCTACGATATATCTGTACTTGTAGCATTCCTAATTCAGCTATCATTGTCAGATTTTCGGTTGAATTATTGCTCGTTTATGTTTATCATACGATTTTTCGGTTGTTCTTTTGCATTCATTTATAATTGCTTGTTTTATTTAGCGTCTATCGTACAATATTTCTCATTGTCAGCATACGATTTTCAGTCATACGATTTCAGTCATACGATTTTCAGTCATACGATTTTCAGTCATACGATTAAATGTTAAACTATACATAACCGCATTTTAGGATTTAATAAAAATCGTTATAAAACGGCGAGAATACGTATTTGTTTTTCAAATCTTCAACGCATAATTCAATAAAATGTCTCAAATCAAACAACGTAACCTTATTTCGGCATTGCAAAAGCGCGAAATTTGCTTGTTAAAGAAAGATATATCAAAACCAAAAAACGCGGATCTAGCAAGACAATTTGGTATTAGTCCAGGTCAAGTTACAGATATTTTGAAAGAATCTGTCAAATGGCTTGCAATCGATCCGAATTCTTACCAAGCAAAGTTGAAAAAAGCACGTCCCTCGACTGTTACAAATATTGAAGAAGTGCTGATTATATGGATCGAGAAGGCGCTTGAATTTAATTTAACGATTACAGGCTCCCTGATCCAACAAAAAGCTTTGAAATTTGCAGAGATGCTAGAAACGACTGACTTTAGAGCATCATCAGGTTGGCTTCAAAAGTTTAAACAAAGGTATTCTATTCGTACATATAAGAAACACGGCGAATCTCAAAGCGCGCCAATTGAACAAACTCCGGAATTGAGAGAAAATTTAAAAGAGATCACGAAACAATATCGGCCAGAAGATATTTTTAATTGTGATGAGACAGGCCTGTATTGGAAGATGGAACCTACACGTGGATTGTCAACTAGACCTGTGTCAGGAACCAAACAAAGCAAAGAGAGGGTTACCATCTTGTTGACATGCAATGCAATTGGAACAGAAAAATTAATTCCCTTATTTATCCATAAATACCAGAACCCATGCTCATTGAATGGGATTAGTAAGAATTCATTACCAGTTGATTACTACTGGAATTGCAAAGCATGGATGCAAATTTCCATATGGAACAATTATTTGAAAAAGTTAGATGAAAAAATGCGTAGTATGGATCGGAAAATAATATTATTAGTAGATAATGCACCAACACATAATTTACTGAATGATATCAACCTAACGAATGTGACAATCCATAATTTGCCACCAAACACAACTTCACATTTACAACCATTAGATGCAGGAATAATTCATAGCTTTAAGGTTTGTCATTGTTGTAAATACTATAGATATTGTTGTCATAAACAAAAAGTTCTAAAACCATTTATTATAGGCTAACTATCGAAAACTGCTTCTTGAAAAGAAAGTAAAAGATTTTGATAAACAGACAACCGGTAATAATCCAAGACCATTTGATATTAAAAAAGCTATAGATTATGTCGCTAAAGCATGGGATAGTGTTACATCAACCACAATCGCTAACTGCTGGGTGAAGACCGGAATTGTTTCCTTAGAAGACCACGAATTATCTGAGGAAAGGATAGAAAGAGCAAGCAATATAATAACTAATATTGCTTCCCAAGAGCAAGAAAATATTCAGCATTTGATCAACAGTTTATCAGTTGATGCTCCACTAACCGCCACGGAATATATAACGGTTGATGATAAAGATGCAAATGATGAAATGGTAACAGATGATGAAATTATTTCTTTATTTTTGCCTGCAGAAGAAGAAGAAGATAATGATGGTGAAATAGCTCAATGCCCACTGTTTTAACTAAAGATGCTGTAGTTGCATTTGAAACAGCATTGAACTTTCTCCAACAAGGTGATATAGAGATAAATTATAATGAGCTAAAAATGTTTCGTGCATTAAAGAGAAAAGTGGAATTGCATAATGTTGCAAACAAAAAACAAGCACAAATAGACTCATTTTTTACTGGTTAATATAGCTAGTCTTATAATATCAAGGTTTTTATTTGTCATAAATTGAAATAAAAATATTTATCTGCAACATTTCATTATACCGAATACCTTGTTATACCGAATCATTGATGCCCCCCCCCAAACCTTCAGTATAACGAGGTTTGACTGTATTATTGTCTCTCAATCGAACAATATGTATTATCATATGAGTACATATTATATCACCTGAGTACATTATTGTCTTTTTGACACTATTACTATATTGTTATCTATCAGTTATCTACAAAGCAGTAATTGCCTTACTGCTAACTGAGACATTGTTGAGTATTTGGTTGGGATTAATAACTCTATTTTTATGGCGTTGAGTTTCTTTATATCAGATTTTGCATCCTTACCACTTGCTAATGCAATAATCCACTTTTCTAATGCTTTAACAATGAATGTTCAAAGACTCTCGCACATAACCCTATCCTTATAAAGCTCCATCTTCACCACACCCAACAATGGCAATTGGAGAATATTTCTCCACACATCCTCGTTGACAAATTTGGACAAGTTATTATCATTATGTGATATTTCGTTCCTGTCATAAAATTAAGTTTTAGTCTAAATCTCAGTTCAATGCTGTACAACCCAACATATTTGTATGTATTACCCACCCATATCTTCTCTCAATATTCTTCTGCTCATTGTTTGAGCTGCTTGTTTACTTGATATCAGAGGTTGCTCGACACATTCAAAATCTTCTCTACAAGATCTGGGATTGTGGGGTGCAATGTCTTTTTATTTAGTATTTCTGAAGCCATTTTTCAAGGAGCTCTGCTGACGTATTTCTTGTACATAAAAATAGAGCTCTGGCTTCCACATACAACTGATCTTTGATCTCATGCTATTACAGATTTGCAAAGTATTAGTACTAGAAAAGATGTGCAGTAGTTATATGATTAGCATGCTCACCCTATCATTTCCAATCATCTTCCCAACATCTTCAGAAGGTGCAGATGAGGGCAATGGCTCAAAACAAGCCTGACTTGTGTATCTGCCTAGAGGATATTGCTGTAGAACTCATTTTCTGTGAGTTCTCATCACTAGAGATGGGAATGCCAAAGCATTGTGACAATTGGAGAAAGTCAGTTCGTGCATGCAAAGATGGGTATGATATGTTCCATGCTATATGCTTTGAAGGGAAAAAGACAGATTGCAATGAGGCAAGTAGATTAAAAATATCACTAAATGATATACCAAGTATTGCAATCTTGAACAAAGGGACACATTTGACA
>CAJVPI010000637.1:0-24732 GCA_910592345.1 Paraglomus brasilianum
TAGAATTGCAAAATGATCTACATGAAATCTACTAAATAAATCGAACACAGTGAATAACGATCATTTTGCCGTTCACAATTGGGGGGAAGAGGAGCTGTCTATCAAAATCTTAAACAGTATGACAATGCATTAAATGATTTCAATAAATCATTGGAGATTGAACCAAATAATACCTCCACATTGGTAAATAGAGGAGCTGTCTATCTAGATCTAAAACAGTATGACAATGCATTAAATGATTTTAACAAATCATTGGAGATTGAACCAAATAATGCCTTTGCATTGGGAAATAGAGGAGTTGTCTATCTAGATCTAAAACAATATAACAATGCATTAAATGATTTCAACAAATCATTGGAGATTGAACCAAATAATGTCATTGCATTGGGAAATAGAGGAACTGTCTATCTGGTTCTAAAACAGTATGACAATGCATTAAATGATTTCAACAAATCATTGGAGATTGAACCAAATAATACCTCTGTATTGGTAAATAGAGGAACTGTCTATCTAGGTCTAAAACAGTATGACAATGCATTAAATAATTTCAACAAATCATTGGAGATTGAACCAAATGATGCCATTGCATTGAGAAATAGAGGAGCTGTCTATCTGGATCTAAAACAGTATGACAATGCATTAAATAATTTC
Source organism: Paraglomus brasilianum (assembly GCA_910592345.1). Taxonomy (NCBI): domain Eukaryota; kingdom Fungi; phylum Glomeromycota; class Glomeromycetes; order Paraglomerales; family Paraglomeraceae; genus Paraglomus; species Paraglomus brasilianum. Next base: position 652 of record CAJVPI010000637.1, read on the forward strand.
AACAAATCATTGGAGATTGAACCAAATGATGCCTTTGCATTGAGAAATAGAGGAGCTGTCTATCTAGATCTAAAACAATATGACAATGCATTAAATGATTTCAACAAATCATTGGATATTGAACCAAATAATGTCTTTGCATTGAGAAATAGAGGAACTGTCTACAGTCAACACTCCCTAAATGCACACACTCCCTAAATGCACATTATTCTGTGGTTCTGAACTCAGGACTTAGTACTTAAATGCACACTCTTTATATTTATTCTGCATGTGCAATGGATTTGGAAATTCCAGTTATATGAGAATAATTCCCTAAATGCACACAGTGATCTGATGGTTTACTGTTATATATCAGGTAGAACTATAATTGGTGGGATTTTGTAACATTTGATTCTTAGTATCACTATTACCAAACATTGATCTTAAAACAAAACCATTAGCTATCATACATATACATAGGGTGTCTGAAAAGTTTTGACAATATTAATGTATATTTATCTTGATGATTTGTGCAACTACTTAAATAAGATAATTATGTAAGTAAAGTTTGGGTTTCAGTTGATCTTGCATGACAAACCTGACACGATTTGATTTGACCATTGTTGAGAAATTTGCTTTAAAAATCCTTACTATTACCCTAAAACTATTGGAGAATACTATGTGAGAACACCAACTACAACATTATAATTATTGCATCTTCATTTGGCTAGAAAATGTCGTGCCGACTACTGTAGGAGAGCAGATAGTAATCGATATTTGGGATTTAGTTTTAGTTTCGGCAGAGCGTGGCGCCTCCTTCTCTAGGTAAATCTCAGGTTACAGTTAGTGACCTTGTCTAATCAAGGCTTTGAACTTATGAAAACCTTCCCGTCGTAGAGTGACGCTAATCCTGGATATATTAATTGTACTCGAGTAACTCTGTCGGCTCCTAAGTTGGTATTAATTATTAGTCTACCGTTGGGGTACAATAGTGTTTTAATTATAATAATGCGTATCTACATAGCAATTAATTATCGTAATTTGCCATTCGAATAATCGCGGGACAAGAGGCGATTATTCTTCATCGATATAGGGATTAGCGGTTTCTCAGCTATACCGATAAGTTACCAGGGAATGAATCATTAACAATGTATTTCAGAGTATAAAGAACTGCTCATTTATTTACAATAAAGAAATCGAGAGTAATTAGACATGCTAAACATGCACTTATTCACTTTCTTTCATCTAACTGAAATCTACGTTACTTACAATATATATATCTTTCGAGCGGACTGATTGATATATTTAGCAGCTATTACTAATTATCTAACTATTATTCTCAGTATACGTTGTTACTTTTACAGCGATGCTGCTTGTATCACTGCCGTATCGCTGCTTGTACCGTTTGGAGTAATGCAGAGAATACGTCACCGTAGCATAGTCCTTTTTAACCAGTGAAAAATAATTTCCTGCGTGTGCTTCCGAATGTTACACTGATTCTATTGTTCTTATTTACGGAAACAATCGTGACAATCGCAATATAATGTAATGACGCGTTACACTAGGAAATATATCAATATTCGTTTATGCTCAAATGTTATCTTTTCATTGGCCTCTCCTCTGCGGCAACAAAAGACTCAAAAATATCGGCCAAAAGTACTTGCTTTGCTTGCCTTTGTTTTTTTCTTCGCCTGCTCCAAGTTTTAAAAAACGAAAAAGTTTGATTGTTTCTGTCCATAAATAGAAATATTATGGGCTGTACGACGTGTCGGGTTGTGCGATGTGTTGTCGGGATAATAATAATCCGTGATACACTGATAAACCCATAGTGTTTATGTAACATACTATATATAAATAAAGACTACAGAAAATGGTCTCTTTGTGGATTTACCACCAATTAAGAGAGACCAACTAAAAGGCCAATAACAGTTGTCAAAAAGGGCGACTCAAATCCTAAAAGTAACAAAACTATAAACTAGAATTAACATTTTTTGGGGACTGCGCCCCCCGTGCTTTTTATATAAGATAATGGAGTAAGGTTGAACAGGCAAAAAATACATATAGAAAATTGCTTCATAACATTCTATCATTAATGTGACAGTTTTGGTGTGAATGCATGCTTGACAGTTATCCACGAGCTGCCCAAATGTGAGATACAAATCAACATATTCTCCGGAATTGCCCAACCATCCAAGTTCCTCTATATCACATGCAACATACCAATGTTCATTCAAATAAAAGAATCAGCATGACCTATACAGTCAACCCTTCATAAAAGAACACAGTCGGGATAGCCAAATTATGTTCTATCATAGAGGTGTTCTCTTATAGAATTTACTCAAGATTATATAACAACCATTTATAATATTTATTAAACCAATCAAATACTAGTATTACTAACAAAGTATCAATCAAGAATTACCTGGTTTTTTTTTTGCATTTTTTCATAATCATATAGTCTTCTTCTAAATAACTGCTGTTTTTCTATACCAATATTTTCACTTGCCAACTGCTTTTCAAATCTAATGACTTTTTTTTAATGCTTCATATGCTTCAATAATTGTAACTAAAGGTGGTGGGGATTCTTCTAATTCTTCTTCAGAGTCTTCAATTCTCTTTGCTTCAATTTCTGCATCTGCCAAAACCATTTCTACAATTTCACTATCTTCAAGAACATTTTCAGTTGCAATCAGTTCAATAATATAATCTTCAAGATGCTTCGTTAGTCTCAATATTCAACCATTTTGTACTATATTTTATTATCTTTGAGACAGTTGGCGGGAAATATAAAGTTCTTGATATTTATTGTTAAAATAAGCGACAATATCATGGTGTTTCGTGCCATGATGACTTTTAGCATATTGACAGATTTCTTTATGAAGGAATCATTGACTATAAAGCTCGTTTTTTTGGTTTTTTTGTAGACGTTTTGACATTTGAATAGAGTATTAAGTTGGTCGGGCCTGCGAGAAATTACAAGTAATGTAACAGAAACTACGTAACTATGACAACAGCAAGGTCTGGATTTTCTGTTTGTACCTTTTCTAGTTAAATTAATTTTCTTACATAATAATACATAATAATAATTTGTCAGCCAATCAACATGCAGTGTTCTTATACGGAGGTAAACATAATTATAAGCGTTCTACAAAATTATGTTCTTGTTCCTTTATGGATTGTTCTTTTATAAAGGGAAATTTACTAATAAATCACATCCGTCCCACGAAAAAATGTTCTTCATGAGAGGTTGTTCCTTTATGGGGGGTTCTGGAGGGTTGACTGTATATACAGTTGAGGCTGTATTTGGCTAATGGCCTAATTTTCTTTTGTCATACCATAATTTCCAAGGAATTTTGCGCTGAATCATGCTATGTTTGTGCGACAGTTTACAATAGAAAGCGGAATATCATATGAAATTTTGATTTAGGCTTACTTAGAACAACGACACTATAGACAGATTTATTAATAAAATCTACCATAAGCAGGTTTATTACACGTATTTATAAAATTTCGGTTCTTGGCGGTTTGGCCAGAGTTCCGTTTAACCAGGTTCACTATAAACAGCCTCAACTGTATATAATTTAGTACGGTCGAACCTCGTTATACCAAAGGAATTCTGGCTTTCCCTTTTTTTAAATAGTAAAAACTCGTTATACTGTTACCGAAGTTCGATGCAGGATTTTTACATATGCTATTAATCGCTTTATACCGAAGTTTTGTCACGTAATAAAAATGTAGAATAGTGATTGGTTGTAGCAGATGAGGATCATATGATTTTGATTATCCGATTTTTGGGACACATGATTCGATCAGTAGTATATCTGCATATTAGTATGATTTTAATTCAGTCATAATGTTTATGATACTCGCACATATTGTTCCATCATGCAATTTTCGATCATACGATTAATTCCGAGACGTAAATATAATTAGAGTAAAGATATTAATATTATTCACATAAGTCTCATTATACCGAATATTGCTTGACCTTGGGTTATATAGAGGTACCTCACTATACCGAATATCTCGTTATACCGGATCATGGATGCTTCCCGACACTTCGGTATAACGAGGTTCGACTGTATTAATTCTTTTCGAAATGACTTCAAATGCACAGCCTCTCAGCCATTTACAAGCCACATTAGCCACATTATGTTTTATATTATCACGTGAAAGAATGCAAAGTTATTACATGACGATAGAGACGGTGGCAATTGCTTTACTTATCAACCCACCCAATTTTCGACTACGAAATGAAGGCATGGAAATTGCAGGAACTAGGTTACTGAAAGTTATCGTGTTAAACTTAACCAATAATGCAAAATTGCTAGCTTGCGTTATTGCGTATGTTTCTGACGTTGAAGCAATTCGCTATTAAAGTATTTGGAATAGCGCGCACACTTATGTTTATAATAATCTCGATGTAGCAATTTCTTACATTGTTATCTTATCTGGTCTATCTGATATGTTCTCATTGGTCAATCTTGCTTAATTACATCACCTGATATTAAATTATGAAATCAGATCTCTAGTACATATTCACATGTTCTCAACTTAACTTCATCGTCTTCTCAACTAAATACATGGAGTGTCTTGATACTGTAAAAAAGTTTAAAGATATTGGCTTTAGTTATCAAGTTGACCGTTCTCATTTCACGTTAGTGAACAACGTACGTAGCAAATCTAGAGTTTTCAAGTCTCATTTACTTTTTTAAAGTTAATTAACGAAGTGGATTATTGAAAGTAGACGTCCTTTAGCGTATACTGGTGTAGTTTTAGAGTGTGAAAATTCACAAAGTAAAAAGACGCAGAGCCAATCAAATTTCAAGAATTCGTCCGCTAGAATCGATTTCCATATCGAGTAAAATCCCGGACTGTAATAGTTTTAAGTCAATGAATAGGTAAGCCAAGCTAAATACGGTTAGTGCATATTGTTTATAGGGATGTAACACGAATTATCTTTTCAACGTGACGCAACGCAGCAATTTATATTAATATTATAATACGAAATGATCCATTCTCCTCCTCCAAACAATGGCTCAATATACGGAGACTCTCTTAGCTGACCGTAGGGTCAGTCCAGAAGCAATATTAAAGAATCACCAAAATATCAGATTGTATGATATTGTTTCTTAACAGGTCGATGCATTTTGTGTCTTCGCTCACCGCCACCGTTTCTGTTTCAGACCCGAGAAAGGTCAACGTAATGTTTTAATCACAAGTGCTTTACCGTATGTGAACAACATACCCCATTTGGGTAACATTATCGGAAGTGTGTTAAGTGCCGATGTCTTTGCCAGGTACCAAGGATTCCCTTTTCTCCCTTTGTATTTGTAATCCATCGTGATTCAGTGATGATTGAATATTTAATGTCGGTGTAGATATGCGCGTGCTCGAGGTTATAATACATTATACGTTTGTGGTACCGATGAGTATGGCACTGCGACGGAAACAAAAGCCCTCGCGGAAGGAATCAGTTGTCAAGAACTATGTGACAAGTATTATGCTATACATCACGATGTGTATAAATGGTTTGATATAAATTTTGATTACTTTGGTCGAACCACAACCTCCGAACAAACTGTGTGAGTGTATATGCCTGTCTATTCTGTGAGAGATTATGCTGATTTCATTATACGAGTGTTGATCTCTTTTTTCTTTTTTTTTTGTTTAGAATTGCGCAAGACATTTTCCTTAAACTACTGAAGAACGGTTATCTCAGCGAAGACAGTATGCTTCAACTGTTTTGCGAAAAGTGTCAGCGGTAATAATCCATGTCTACCATCAGGCTTACCTTTCCACGTTTAAAATTGCGATCCAACTTGTTTCCCTTTCTGTTTCGCAGGTATCTTGCTGATCGTTACGTTGAAGGTACTTGCCCAAAGTGTGGTTATGTGGTACGTGTGCTCGTATTTGTATATGTGTGTGACTTGCTTGAATGCAATGTTTCGATAGACAGATCAAGTTCGACCATAGTAATATAATCTTCATTAACTTTTCAGAATTCTTTGTTATAGGATGCTCGAGGGGATCAATGCGACTCTTGCGGACAACTTCTCAACGCTGTCGAGTTGATAAATCCACGCTGTCAACAAGATGGAAGTCCCCCGATTACACGGGAATCACAACATATGTTTCTCAATCTGAATATGCTTCAAGGTCCCACTGAACAATGGATAGAGGAAGCCAGTACTGAAGGGAAATGGTCTGCAAATAGTAAGACGATTACCCAGAATTGGCTTCGTGAAGGTCTCAGACCACGATGTATTACGCGTGATTTGAAATGGGGCACCAAGGTACCTCTGGAAGGCATGAAAGACAAAGTGTTCTATGTGTGGTTTGATGCCCCTATTGGGTAAGTGGGAATATATTCGCATTTGAGCATCGATCAAAGTACTAAATGTCTGTTTTCTTTATTGGAAACAGTTACTTGTCGATAACTGCAAATTATACTGACCAGTGGGAACAATGGTGGAAGAATCCCGAAGACGTAAAATTGTACCAATTTATGGGGAAGGACAACGTGCCTTTTCACACTGTCATGTTTCCTAGTACTCTAATTGGTACGGGAGAGAGTTGGACGTTGTTGCATCATTTGAATACAACAGGTACCTGAAGGATATTTATCATTCACATAACTTGAGTATACGATTTGGTAACCAACATTTCGAGTTTTATCTTTGCATGAATACTAATATTCTTTCTTTTTTTTAATAATCATAGAGTACCTGAATTATGAGAATACCAAGTTTTCTAAATCACGTAATATTGGCGTATTTGGCGATGATGTTAAGGACACTGGAATACCCGTATCAGTATGGCGATATTATCTTCTATCAATTAGACCAGAGACTAGCGATTCCATGTTTACATGGAAAGAGTTTATTACAAGAAACAACACCGAATTACTTGCAAATCTGGGTAACTTTGTCAATCGAGTCGTTAAATTCGCTATTGCAAAATATAATGGTATTTTGCCCGATTTTACCATGGATGAGGAAGATGAACAAATACTCACTAAAAATGTCAACGAGATATTAACTAAATATTTGGAGGCTATGGAGAATGTTAAGATTAGAGCTGGATTAGAGAAGGCCATGGAATTATCTCACCTGGGAAATTACTATCTGCAAGAGTCCAAGCTTGATAACACCTTATTTGCCGATAATCCCCAAAAGTGTGCAGCGGTTATTGGTGCAACTATAAACATGATATATTTGTTGTCTGCATTGATTGAGCCATATATGCCATCGACAAGTGAATCCATTCTGCGTCAGCTTAACGCCCCAGCACGTACTATTCCCGATTCTTGGACGATTGATATTTATCCTGAACATAAATTGGGAAAGGCTGAGTATTTATTCCGGAGATTAGACGATAAGCAGTTTAGAGAAAAGTATGGAGGTCTAGACACGAAACCGAAACAAACCAAGAAGAAAGGAAATACGCAAAAGAAAACAGGTAAAAAAGCAGCAACGGATAGCACTCCTGCAGCAGCAGCAGCAGCAGCAGCAAATCAATCAGGATCCGGTGTATGAGGTTTAGCTCGTGTATGCAAATGATTAGAAGCAGGATGCCAATAAATTAATCGAATTAATGCGTTGGTGACTGATTATATTTATTCACTTGGAATAAATCACTCTGTTATTACATGTCTTATACATTATCCCGTTTCTCATGCTGCGAATCTTTTATTCAATTTACTCTATTAATACATGTCTTATACAATGCATTAATCGTCGTGGACCATTTGTCAATTGCTGCATATCTTTGAGTATCGGATGACCTACAAACACAAACGATAGTTAATTCCATACTCGTAATCAGTGTAGTTAATTGAATATTCTTATGAATTATTGTATACGTACTGTCTATATAATTCCAGACGTTGATTGACTTGATCAATGCGGCCAACAATTTTATTGTCAAGCACAAGACCAACAAGCAAATCTTCTACTTCCTGTGCTGGAATGTTCAATTGCTTGATAATGCGCAAAAAGTATCGTGTTAATAATAATGAATACATCACAGAGACCATCTGATACAAATGAATTTTCACATAGGAAAATAACCATACCTTCGATACGAAGGGGATTTCTATTCGTGTGTAAGGCTTTATTAATCTCAACAGCACTTGCGTACGAATGTTTCTCAACACATCATCGATATATGTGCGAATAAACGGATCATCCATAATTGTGGCCCGATTGTCTTTTTTAGAATAATTCATTAGCATAGCACTTTAAACACAGATCGCGTATGAGAATCTCATCTTACCTCGAAGAATTTTTTCAAATTCTCGAATTTCCTTGCGCTGATAAGCGCCTACAAGGTTTGTCATTGCAACTATTTGTGGATCATTCTTGTAGCTAAAAAAAATATCAACGTTAATAATAGTAATAATAATATATAGCAATAGGTAATATCCAAGAATTGACTTACGGTTTCGTTTCTTGTGAATCAAAAGGATTGATCTGCGATTCTGTCAACATATTCGCAAGAACGAGATATCTAATAGAAATCAAAACCAAGTAACATATACTTAGAGATAGTAACAATGGTTATTAAATCAGAAGCACAAATTACTCACTTCAAGACCTGTATGCGCTGTGGACTACCGGCTTCATCATAGTTACGGAAACTCTCAAAGAAATCAGTCTGCGCCTTGTCCCATTCCTCTGTAATGATGAATATAAAAAATATCGATGAGTCCTCTCCTATCCACATTCCATCCTCAACTTTCTTCTATAGGCCCATATTACAAATTCAGACTGCATCCACTCGAGCCTACATCTGCTCTCAAACCTATCCTTGTACTTACTCTCACTCATATGCATCTTTCCACCACACTCTCTGATGACACCCATGATTCTCGGATGAGGTATAGCAGATTTGACATGAAGACATTGCTGATAAAGAGCTTTTAATTTCTTGTTGTTTTTGGTCTCGGTATACATTTGAATCTCGAGAGCAAAGATTTCCAAGAGGTGAGTGCCTTTGCGTTGATCATCAGTTCCATCATCTTTCTGGCATGACTGATGGAGTTGACGAAGAATCTGATAATGCGAAATTTTCAGGTCAGTAAAAAGTTTATAGAAAGTATTATGAGAAAATACATGTAGCATGCATCACAAACGAATGAGAATTCTCTTTTCTCACCTTGTTCAAGCGAGTGTATTCCTTCCTGTCTAGCCATAACTTGGCTAGTTTCAGATTAGTCTTCACCCATAGACGCTATCAATCAAACAATTCCAATTAATTTGTTTGCATATTTTCTCCAAAAAAAGCAGCAAGTGACAACATCTCTCTTTCCAAACCTCGTTCTTCGCTTCCTCTAATGCGGCCAAAGTTGTTGAATAGAAATTCTCCATAAAGATCATATCTTGAGATGACGATATAAAATCTAGTATATTATTTATGCTCTTTTCACTGTAATTACGCGTCACAGCTGATTTTGTGTAAGTGAGGAGCTGTTTGTAATATGTGAGCGTCTGTAAAAAAGCGTAAAAAGAAAGACACGTGAGATTGAGAGTTTCGATGTAGAGCGCCAAAGTTTTGTACAACTGGACAAAAAAGAATACCGCATCGTAGTCTCCAGCTCTAAATGATAGCTTTGCCATCTGCTTTAACGCTTTAAATCCCCTATATCAACAAAATATAATTACTACACTCGATCATTGAATTGATACATCAAATTTTAATCTATTTACCAATCGCCCTTTTCTGTCTCTGTATCAACGACACTTTGAAATTCACGTATCGCTGCTTCTGGATCATCTTCCTTCCATGCTAATGACAATAAATCAGAAATTTATCTTCAGGATGCAAATATTACATAAAAAACCCCCGATAAAATCTGAGGAGAAGACCATCATGCAACTCTCAAGTCAACTATTACGCATTATTGGACTTTCAATATTTTATTTCCGCAGAATCCTACCTTTGGCATTGTAATATTTATTTTCTAGATCAACATCAGGTTCTTCCTGCTCGTCATCCTCATAATCGAAATTATACACCTCCTCCTCATCATCTTCCAGCATAAAATTGTCGTCAGACATGTTTCTATTTCCTCAAGGCTACGTACACATTACATAGAATGCAAATTTCAACATTACAGATTCCTCTCAATTTCTATTACCTCATTCCTCGTGCTGATTGGTCCATTGGTTACACACTTTTGAATTTTCTGCTGATTGATAACGAAGTGGAAACTATTAATTTTTATATTTTGACAGGTTGGGACTGGAAATAATCGACGAAATGAATACTGCAAAGAAGGACGAAGATTCAGGTAATAATGAACTGGAAACGTAGAGACCGAGAAAGAACAAGAGGAGGGGTGTACAGTGGTCAAAATAGAGAGTTGATGGAAGCAATAGTCTTAAAGTTCAGTTGTGAGTGTATTTCACGATTGCGTGATTACGAAAATCGTGACATCGCTCAGAGGGATGCTGGATTGATTTATGTAATTTGTTCATTAGTTCGAGAGTATTGCTGGCAACTTAATTTTGAACTAAATTAGCATATCATCCATAAGTCATCAGCACTTCTATACGGTTTAATTCTCTAATACTTGCCAGTATCCAGGATACTTTTATCGTCTTCACATAATCCATGATTTCTGCTAAACCCTTGTTTTATTTTAGTGATCTATGCTAACTTACAATTCGCGTCTAACATCCGATCTCCTCATCCAACATTTCCGTCTCTCGCTAAAATATAGGCGACCTGGGTATTTTTTATCACCTGGACAAGACGACCGTCCTCCAAGAAGCCAGAGTATTCAACGATTCCCCAATTAGTCCCCGTAAATGTCGCCTACTACTTACAAAAATCGTTTATCTGCTCCACCTCGGCGAAACTATGGCTACACAAGAAGCGACAGAGTTATTTTTTAGTGTTACAAAATTGTTTCAATCGAAAGATGTAAGTTTTGATATGATTAATCGAATGGAATGGGAAACGAACGTGACAAGAGCGATACAATGGAACAAACAGAAGATAATTACAAAAGATCTCGTTAGAATGTTATGTTCATTAATAGTTTGTGTTAATTATGAGCTTTAAGAATTGGCAGGGCAACACATGTTATGCCCCTTCTTTTTTATATTGTTTAGATTGCATTGAGACAAATGGTTTATTTGGTGATTAAAGAATTATCGACTGTAGCAGAAGATGTGATTATGGTTACGAGCAGCTTGATGAAAGATATGCAGCCGAAAAGTGAACTCACATATCGGGCGAATGCGATTAGAGCGTTGTGTAAAATTATAGATGTGAGTAAATATGCGTTGGTCTTTTTTGTCACTTTTTATCGATATACTCACAATCTACTTTTATTCATACACTGCCTGGTTTCAATTATCTAATCTCGACCAATGAACTCATCTAGGCCTCAATGCTCCCGAGTGTCGAGCGCTTCTTGAAAGCTGCGATAGTAGATAAAACACCTTCAATCTCCTCTGCCGCATTAGTTTCATCTTATCATCTTTTCCCCGCTGGGAAAGAAGTAATAAAACGCTGGGCCAATGAAGTGCACGAAGCCATTAATTGTAAACCACCCTCTCTCACGTCCAGTGCATCGTCTTACTTGACATCTTTCTCTAGCAATACATCCTCGTATGGCAATACCGTGTCTACAAGCAACATTAGCCAGTATCATGCACTAGGGTTGTTATATTTAATAAGACAACATGATAGGATGGCCGTGACAAAGCTGATACAGCAATTGGCGGGAACTGGAAGAAATAGTTATGGAGGAGGAAGCGTTTTGAGGAGTTCGTTCGCTTACTGTTTGTTGATAAGATTTGCTGCCAAGATCTTGGACGAGGACCCGAAGTAAGTTGAGGTGGATAATGAGGCTTGAATGAAGAAATCGAACAGCATTTTTAACATTAAATTTCTCTTCTTAAGTTCCCGTCAGCCAATGTATGAGTTACTCGAGGGTTGGCTACGACATAAGAGCGATATTGTTAACTTTGAGGCTGCAAAGGCTATTTGTAATATCAAAAATACAACAAGAAAAGAGCTGAATCCTGCAATTAGCGGTAAATTTATTTCCAAGGCATATGGGACATCTTTTATTTACGATATTCGCCTGCTCATGCCTATATTTTTTCTGGCCGTTAGTTCTTCAACTATTCCTGTCATCTCCAAAGCCAACACTCCGCTTTGCGGCAATTCGAACATTAAACAAACTAGCAATGACTCAGCCAGCTGCTGTTCAGCCATGCAATGTGGACATGGAAAATCTGATCACGGATCAAAATAGAAGTGTTGCGACCTTTGCAATCACGACACTTCTCAAGGTATGTGCATTATTAGCAGCACGTGTCATTGACTCTTTTGTCACTGTTTTCATCCCAACTGCATTACTTATTTCTTGCTTTGTGTTTCCATTCATTCATACAACATTCCAACAGACCGGTAATGAAGCTAGTGTTGACCGCTTGATGAAACAAATATCTGGCTTCATGTCCGAGATATCTGATGAATTCAAAGTCATTGTTGTTGACGCCATCCGCTCATTATGCCTCAAATTCCCTTCGAAACAGGCTGTGATGCTCAGTTTCTTAAGTGGTGTGTTGAGAGATGAGGGAGGATATGAATTCAAGCGAGCTGTTGTTGAAGCAATATTTGACTTGGTTAAATATATTCCCGAATGCAAAGAAGCTGGTAAGTAGGAGTAAAGAGCTAATGTGGGATAGACCAAGATGGGACAAGTGTGATTATGACTGGTTAATTAACGAGACTTTTCTTGATAGCTCTGGCCCATTTATGCGAATTCATCGAGGACTGTGAATTTACAAAACTTTCTGTCCGTGTATTGCATCTCCTCGGAGTTGAAGGTCCAAAGACGAGTACCCCCACCAAATATATTAGATACATATATAATCGGGTTATTCTTGAGAATTCGATAGTGAGAGCTGCTGCTATTAGTGCGCTGGCCAAGTTTGGCGTTAGCGTTCCTGATGCTGCAGTCAAGAAGAGTATCAAAGTATTAATTACAAGGTATGCGATTTAAGAATTGAAGATCATGTGACTGAGTGAATAGCAAAATAACTTAACTTGGTTATTTCGGTTGAAAGGTGCTTGGATGATAATGACGATGAGGTGCGTGACAGAGCAACGTTCTTCTTGAAGATCATGGAAGATGGAGAAAACGCTGAGAAATACATCAAAGATGGTAACATACTCTTTCAATTCTCATAATTTGCTCAAGTTTTGATCTGGTATTGTATTCTTCTCCACATGAAACGCGTTGACACCCTATATTATCTTTTTCTAGATGCAACTTACTCCCTCGGAGTCTTGGAACGACAACTAGTCCAATACGTTTCATCTCCAGACTCAACAAGTAAACCGTTCGATATTTCATCAGTTCCTCTAATCACCAAAGCCCAAGCTGAGGCCGAATCTCTCAGAGAACGTTCTACAGACCTTGCTTCTGTTCAAACCATTGGTACAACAACATCTGTCCTACCTGGCCCGACCGTTACGCCCACAGTTGCAGCTGATAGAAATGTAACACCTACACCAAATGTCGACCAGCAGCAACTATATGCGCAGCAGTTGGAGAAGGTTCCGGAGATTGCTGCATTTGGACACTTGTTTAATAGTAGTACGAAGCCTGTCGAATTGACTGAAAGTGAGACCGAATATGTGGTTGGATGTGTTAAGCATATGTTTAACGAGCACGTTATATTCCAGGTAAGAAATAGGAGCTAACCGTAAGACAGAGAATTTGTTCGACTCTGGCAGTATAGACATGGAGCTTTTAATGATATTAATCAACACGCGTCCTGCATTTTTTTTGTTGCCTACTTTTCTAGTTCAACATAAACAATACACTTAATGATAAAGTGCTTGAGAATGTCTCGGTTGGCATGACACCCGAGTCTGAAGACGGTTCATTGGAAGAATTGTTTACTATTTCAGCAGCAAAGATACCATATGATCAAACAGTATCTGTCTATGTAGCCTTTAAGAAATTGGATACTAGTGAACCTATACTTGCTACATTCTCCAACACTCTGAAGTTTATTATCAAAGACGTTGACCCCCAAACAGGCGAGGAAGATGAAGAAGGATATGAAGATGAATATATGGTAAGAGTTACTCAACAATTTAGACTCTAGACTTGTATACATGGTCGTATTGACCGTATAACCGCTTCTTACGGTACAGGTTGAAGATGTTGAATTGGTGACTGGTGATTATGTCCTACCAACATATGTGAGCGATTTCCAATCAGCCTGGGATAAATTAGGTGAAGACGGACAAGTGGTCGAGACATTTGCATTAACTGCCATGAGTAGCCTAAGAGGTAGATTCTCTCCCAATTATTTCATAGATCGTTTAATATTTTATCCTTAAGATATGCTGTTGTAACTGACACTGTATTCCTTCCAAAAGCTGCATGTACAGAAATAATCGATCTCTTGGGAATGAGTCCAGTTGAAAATACTGGAACGCCGCAATCAAACAGTGTTCATACTCTCTTACTCTCCGGAACTTTTCTGGGTGGAGTAAAAGTGTTAGCAAAGGGCAGAATGTCATTTGCTTCTAGCACGGGAGTCACAATGGAATTATCCGTACGGTCCTCGGATGAAAAAATTAGTCAAGTCGTTATCAGGTCTATCGCATAGAGGATACTTACAAAACGCAAATTACTATATTTTGATGATAGAGTATTTAATAAAAACTAACAAAACTCGGTTATTAGGCCTACAGACTTTTTTATGTTCATGCAGATTGTATATTGAACGCTGGGAAGCATATTACATTACATTCTATAGATCACATTAATTACATACTTTCAAATCATAATTCATCGAGATCAAAGTCATCCTCAATCTCACCTTCTTCACCTCCCACCTCATTTACTTGTCTTTCACCACCCTGATCAAATACACCAACATCCTGGTAAGGACTATTCTGTTCACCAATCTCGCTACTATGGGCAGTCGACTCTCCGGCGGGATTCCAGAATGCACCAACTTTTAGTCCTCCCACTTGGCTTGCTTCCTCCTTCTCGCCTCCAGCTTCATGTCCATCACCAAAGATGTCCATATTAACAGCAATGGAAATGTTATCTACGCTATCAATGTTCCCACTAATATTGTCACCGCTGCTGATGTTGATATTGTCGATGTCACTGATGTTGGTATTACCAATACTACTGATGTTGATATTGTCGATGTCGCTGATGTTGGTATTACCAATACTACTGATGTTGTTATTAACAATACTACTGATGTTGATATTGTCGATGTCACTGATGTTAGTATTAACAACACTATTGATGTTGGTATTATCAATGTTGTTGATGTTGGTCTTATCAATAACGCCAATACTGATATTATCGATACCGCCAATGTTGATACTATCAATACTGCCAATGTTGGTATTATCAATACTGCCAATGTTGATATTATCAATACCACCAACGCTGACATTATCAACCTTGTCTTCGCCTAGTTTAACCTCGTCCTGCTTCTCCTTATTATCTGCCTTCTCTATCTTCTCCGTACTTCCTTCACTTACAATTCCCGCACCCTCAATTTTCCCGTCTCCAATACCAATAGTGCTACTGCTGATAACACCTTCTTTTCTCTCAGTGACATTCGTGCTACTCTCGTCTACAACCACCATTTCCTCATCTTCATCATTGTAGGGACTATCAACAGCGGATGATTCTGCTTCTTGCGGAGTATTAACGCCTATATTTGCAAGCGGAGTGGACACAGCAGAAGGAACAGATGATCCGCGCAGAGAGGAGGTTGATTTAGCAGATGTAAGTGCTGGAGGTGGACGAAGTAGACGGTTTTCGTCCGATTCGGATGGTAATGGGGTTGAGGCTTCGGTTGGTGGGGCAAGGGAGAATGCTGTTGGGGTCGGTGTGTCCTGAAATGTGTAAAATTCGAGAGTTGAAATAGACAAGAGAAGAAAAAATACAAGGCATTTAGTAATTATCTCAGAGCAACAAAAACAAAGCGGAATCACAAATGCTACGTACTTCAGCTTGATGATGTTGCTGGTTGTCTTCATATTCGTCATCCTCATCATCAAAGGTCATTTTTCTGTTACCTAAGTAGAGTAAATCAATTGTAAATTTACGCTCACTCAAAAGTAGGCGCGTCTCAAATACTTACATTTGACCCATTTATACAACATGAAATTCTTCCCACCGCCAACTGGATACTGCCATTTCTTTTCCCTGCAAATTCATAATAATTAATAAGAGCATATAGGTTGGACACTCGTTATGTCCCTGATCTGCCCTTTCGTCCTTTACTCTTATACCCATACCGCACTTCCTACCATGCTTGAACAGGCTGCAACAAAGCGCGCTTCAGTCTATCATGATCAGCTGAGGCATATCGAATCCCGTGGTGATGACGGGAAGGTCTTGCCGAAGACATAGCAGACGAATAGGGAGAACGACTTTTGCGAGGCATTCTAGACTATGACTTGATTTGGGAAACTCGAGTTACACAAGGTATATAGAAGGTAAAGTTGAGGTTTTGTTGGGGTCATGATCGTCCATCCGAGGTTTATAAAGTAAAATACGCGAGCGGAGTTTATTATAGTAAATAATCCCAAATTCCGATAGCACTAGTCAACAAGCACATGAATGTACGTGGTAATATCGCCAATAATTAAGATCACTAGATCGAACTTTCACTTCCTTTATTTAATTAAATTAAACCTGATTGGTTTAATCCAACCATTTGTGTTTTCAAGAACGATTGCATAAAAAGAATAAAATCATGCTTATTATTATGAAAAATTAAATCAATTTTGGCGGACCCAATATAAATTCTAATTGCTTTAATTTAATTATTAAGTACAGTAGGAAAAGTGAACGAATAAAATATGACCGCAAACAATTAGTAGTTGGCGAATTTGAACCCTGTTAAAGTCATTGCTCGTGTTTTCCTGACTTTGTTGCAGCAATATCTTTAATAAAGATATCATTCTTTTCTTAATGCTGTCTCTATGAATAGCGTTTGTGGACGTTGTCTCATAAATTTATCTCTTAATTACATATTACTCGAGCCGTTATGGTTATACGGCAGTCTATTACTAAAAGCCATGTACGCGTTAAGTTGTTGAATAAATGTAGAAACAGAAACGTTCGATTGATTAGCTGAATATCCATAATGTCTTTGGTTCGGCAAGAATACTCATTCCGAGAGAAGTCTACGAGAATAATAGTGGTTTGCATCAACAAATACGTGCTAGCATAACTGTCGTATTGTTTGTATAAAAATTTATTCTAAAATTTTGTAAATGTATGCAAATAGAATGACAAGAGGTATAACAACATAAACTATAAACAATATTAAAACAAATAATAGACAGTAAAGAAATTACGAATATGTAAACAGGCATTATGTAGTACACGGTTTTTCGAGATCTTGAGTCACTAATTTGAGAAATAATAAGAAGGTTAATAATACTGACTAGTCTGTTAAAAACATGCAAATTTACTATTCGTACCTGCAGCAGAACTAAGAGCCCAACTGTTTCTGGGTCTAGGTAAATTTCCAGTAGGTAATATTTTACTAGAATATTTGCTTTCTTTCTCGATACGTGACAATGGCCTTATTTTTTTGTTGTAGTAGACGGTATTCCATAAATGATCATCAGATTTCTCCCTCAAGAGCTTCCAAATCTCGTCAAAAAGGTTAGGAGCACTGGGACGTTTGCTAGGATCAGCATCGCAACATTTTTCAGCAAGTTTTTTGTACGCCTCTGGTGCTGAATTAGGCATTACTGGTCGCAGTCCCTCACAAACGCGCATCGCTAAACACTTGTCAAACGACCAATCTCTTAAAGGTGGTTCGCCAGTAGCGATCTGATACATAATGATACCAAAAGCATATATATCCGATGCCTGAGTAAATCTGTGGGTATGCAAGACTTCTGGTGCGATATAAGGTAAAACGCCTTGAACTGTTGGGAAATCCGACATTAACAAATGCACTGATCTAGACAGTCCAAGATCACATATGAATGGCTTGGTTAAAAGATCGCGGTTTTCCGCTTTACTCAAGATTATATTTCCACCATGGAGGTCACAATGTATTAAATTGCTCTCGTGAATTATTTGCAGACGAAATGCGATATCCTTTAAACATCCTAGTTTCATCTTCCACGTCAGTTTGTTTATATTTTGTTCGAGATAAGACAAGAGATTACCATAATTGGCATACTGCATTACAATCATGTACTCTTTGGTCATTGGATGTTGCGTAACTCCGTAAATTTCGAGAAATCCATATCCAGCGCCAGCGCATTTGACATGGTTTAAAAACTATATTAAATCATAAATTAAAAAAAAGAAGAAGTAAATATATTGTCTAATTGGCTGTTAACGATGGTTATAACAATATTTGCTTACCTCAGCAATAACCAGTTCCGGCCCCTGGCCAGACTGTTTAAAACATTTTAGAGCCACATTTTTTTGCTTGATAATTGGGTATTTGTCTATTTTACATTTGGCAGTATAGACTGTTCCATAACCACCCGATCCAATCTCTTTGATTTCATCAAATTTTTCAAAATTTATAAATTCCAACGTATCGGTTTCCGTGCTATTTAAATTTTTGACTTGCATTACTTTGCCTAAGATTGAATGAGTGTCATAATAGAACACTAAATAATAATCCTGAGTAAATTGTTCTTGGGTGACGCCAATAACCCAAGTATTATCTGGGCTTAATATCTTTGGGTATTCTTCGGTTAACTATTTTAAAATAGAATATTATTTTGCGTCTCAGCAATCATTCAGTTGACGTAATCAAATACAATAATATTGTCTACACAAAAAAATACATTACCTGATAAAAATCAAACGATTGAGCGCATTTTCCGTCAACTATTTTTTTGAGCATTACTCTTGTCAACATATTCTCATTGGTGGATTCTAACCAATCAGCTGTATATGTGCACCCATAATTTAATGATAATGCCTCTTGTATATTTGTCAGTTGAGAAAATTTTATCCATTGTAAATAGTTATCAATTGGATGTTCGGTATTATGCCATGACTTTATTATAACAGAGTCTAAAGACTTGTTACCAGTAGTCCAGTCAAGAGGTCTTGGTGCTTTACAGACATAACAGAATGCGTTGATACCAGGGCGAAAATCGTTTTTACATGCCAGACATGATCCATCCTTGCATATATACTTGATTTGGGCATATTTTTGCCATTGTGGATGAAACGTGTACCCAATGGTAGTCCTTGTATTATTCATGCTGCGGCTAATACACATCTATAAAAATTATATGTTATTATCGCAAATAAATAGTGTTTAATGCAATAATAATAACTGATAACCATAACTTACTTTATGATAGTCTGAATAATTCATCTCATCTGTTAACTCGAACGGAACAAGTTCTACCCTTTCATAAGTCGGCAAACCATACAATTCTGCATACGTTTTGTCATTCGATTCGATGATTTTAATACAATCAAATGGAATCCATTCCAGGTAACGGACTTTATTTGTCGTCTTTTGTCTTCCTTGGAATCCCCTAATAAGTTCGTCGACGTTCTTATTGTAGCTGGTCCAGCCGTATGCTAATTCTTTATGACCACAAATGCACCACACGGGACTACATCTGAGTATTCCACATGCAGAGCAAAATCCATATCGCGAATAACAGTAGTGAAATGGCTTCTTTGCTATTAGGAAGTAATTATTCTTATCATCGCAGGTAAACCCAATTATCATGTTGTTGCGACAAGTAAGCCATTCTGGGTATCGTTCAAACTGATCGAACTTGTATGCGTTTTTATATTTATAAGTAGGAAGTGAGTAAATTCTAGAAAACTCATGTATAAACTCCTGTGTGCATTTTCCAAGTAGTAGCAACATGACTGACTCTTGTCGTGGCTCGTGGGTAGCATAATAGATGGTCTGATCTGCAGAATTTTGAATTAGTTCCATATCCGTAAATTCCGAGTAAGAAAGCCATTCGAGACGAGAGCATCTCTCTTCTTGTTTTTCATCATCAAAGTCTTGGAAAGATTCGATCAGTTGGTTGATCGCAGTGCGTGCGTCAGGCCGTGAATTTGTAACAATTGCTCGACTTCTTATGCTTGTTTTTTGTCTACCCCAGCATTGTCCAAAAGTTGTATTAATTCGCAAGGTTCTAAAACTTGAATCTAATAATTCGAAAAGGAACGACATTTTTTTTTTGAAAACTGTATATAAACGTTGGGAAAATTGTTACTTTGTTATTTGATTTAGGCGCTCTCAAAGCGTCCGTTTTATATTGTAAGATGAAACCAGAGAAATGGCGATCACGTATATCAAAATTGCTTTAAGATCAAAGAATGAAAAGTAGTGGTTTTCTTATTTTTCTTTAAAATTAATTTGAAAGCACAGAAGGGAGAATCCGCCTACTATTAATTTATGCCCGCTCCCAAACTTAGAACTAGAAGCGAACCAAATTATTGATTTTTATTATGTGATCGAATTAGACAATGTCCTTTTATCTTGGCTCAGGCAATCAGTAGGTCCTTTCCATATAGACACAAAGTATAACACATGTGGGTAATTACTTCCAACCTTAATCAATGGAGTTTTATATATAGCACAATTTATTGCAGTCTTATTAGTACCACGGGTCATTGTTCATAATTTAGGCAAGATCTGTCTGACAGCATGCGCGATATGCAGCTTGGGTCGCTCATTTTCCGGGATAGCGATATACTATCAGAACTGAAAGATCGCAAAACGTGCATTGTAAATTGAAAGAAAATGGCAATGCCTAATTAAATAATGATTACATACTCACCAACCGTTTAAAAGCGATGCCGATCATATTCAGCATGACGGTTACATGTCACATGCATTACCCAATTACATCAAATCATTACCAAAACGTTGTCATGAAAATCAATATTACACAGACGGAACATCAAACCGGAAACCCAGTATTCCATTCCCCAAGAAGAATTTATCATTTCGCATCAAATTAGAATGTAATTAATTTGTGATATGGTGTGGATTCTTTTACTGCAAATATTTGTAAAGTTGTCTGATTAAACATCGCAGCTTTATTAATTTGTCTAATGTTTTTTGTCATTCGTTTAATGCTTTCAAAATAAAAATAAATATACATTACACTTCGCTTCATAGAATGTGCGCATGGATTTATCATTGCTATATTCAATATGAATTATAAATTGGTAACACTATTATCTATTGGTATCGTAGCATATATCGGTTAAATTCAACCTAGTATCAAATTGTCCTTTTTCGGGTCAGGAATTTGGGAATGTCTGTCGAACATTGCCATGTTGCTCTGACAAACAAAGTAACTATTCATGTCTCACCATTATCAATTTCTGGCGTACTTATGAGACGCAATTTACCTTCCAGTAAGCGAGACAATGTACATGAAACATTGATTATAACATTTATTTGTCCGGAACTTAAAATAGATGAACAAAGTTTATCTTTATTCTGCGCGTCTTTATCTGCAATAATGCTGACCATTCTGTATAACACATGATTGATAACCGCATCATCTTTAACTAACTGTCTTCGCCTTAACCAGTGCTTACGTATCTTGCGTTTTCAGATATTTGAGGTTATTTGTCACAATCTCCAAGTTATTCCCGTCCGTCCGTATAAACAAGACACCATTATACTCACATTTTATTGTCTTCAATATTATTTGAGAAGATCAAAGCTTCTCTTTGGGGTAGTTTAGAGTTTCTGAATACTGTTTTGTAATAGATGTCGAGTAAGTATTATTTGTGAAATCAATAACATTGCTATTACACGTAATTTGCTGGTGGGAAATTGCTATGTCAAGTCGAAACGTAATAGAACTTGTCGATAGCAAATCTGTATAATCGTTGCCAGTTGATGTTTTTATATCTACTTTCTTACCTACGGTCAACTCTGTCTAACCG
This sequence comes from Paraglomus brasilianum, assembly GCA_910592345.1. Classification (NCBI taxonomy): domain Eukaryota; kingdom Fungi; phylum Glomeromycota; class Glomeromycetes; order Paraglomerales; family Paraglomeraceae; genus Paraglomus; species Paraglomus brasilianum. Next base: position 22,580 of record CAJVPI010000637.1, read on the forward strand.
GCGCGAGTGGTTTGGTGATTTTTGGCCGTTATAACGAGAGACTCAGCCGTTATAAGGGGTGATATTAATATATAATCTTTTGGTGAAGCGAAATTGGACCAGTATAAGGCGAAACCGGTATAAAAAAGGCCGGTATAGACAGAGTTGACTATACTACCTAAAACCAACAAAAATATTTTTCCCTTTCAACCAACTTCTTTACTTGCCCCCTCCAATCAGCTGCTATCCAGGCTATCTGGCTGGCCATGAATCCCTGTCAAGAGTAGAACAAGTGCTTAACCTTCTTTTGGCACTTGTACTCAAATACAGAAACTCAGACCTATACTCCCATCCAAACAGTCCTTGGCCCCCATCACTCTTGTTTTCAACAAAAAATCTCTCAAGTGTCAGTTGAACTTCATCCTCTCTTTTTCAACAATAATTACCTTAGTGCTAGCTAAACACCCTCACATCACACTCTCTTTCAACATAATCCCCTCTTTTGAATTCCCCACTCATTCAACATATAACTCACTCTAACTCTCTATATAGCCCATATATTGCTATCATTTCCGTTCATCTTTGACATCTGGCATGGCTGATCTGTTAATTCACACGATCCATTCCGTATTTAGGATAAATCAATTGGGCTGGGTAATTTCCTGGCATCATTGGTGATTCGGACGTTAAAAATGGAATAAACAGTTTGATAAACGCACTTATGCTTAAACCAATTTTGTTCAAGTCCTAAATACTAATACCATGAATCGATTTTCCGTAACGAGCGAATTTTGCATCCTCACCAATCGAAGAATTATATTAGTAACTCAAAGCTCATTTCTTTAATCCAACTTATTTAAAGCATTTTTGCATAATGATATGGAGGGGCCATGTTGTTATGCCATTTTGATACAAGTGTATTCCTATTCTTCGCACCAATCGGAGAACCAACACTAGTATATTCAGCTGCTCAAAGCAATTTTTTTTTTTTTTTTGCAATATACGCTTTGATTGCGCTATTTTACTACAAACGTTTCTATTCAAATTGCATCGTTGCACCAATAGAAGAATAGTCACTAACGTATTAGTAACTCAAAACATATTTTCACAATGATATGTCGAGCCATGCTTACTTACAATTGTATTGCATCCCATACCAATAGAAGAACAACCACCGATCGTTACTTCCTTGTAGAATAATTGAAAAATCAAATAGAAAATATCTGAGATGTGCTTCCGGAATTCTGAATGTCACTTATCGTGTGCCAATGAATTAAATTTGGTAGAATTAGCCGAGTTTCTTGGATAATAAGTGGCAAGAGGCCAAAGCTTAGTTAGAACTGCTTCAGGTAGTCAAGTAAGATGTAATTGTAAAGGTGCATGTACTAATGGCCGCCGTGGTTGTAGAAAAACCAAGCGGAAATGCACAACACTATATCATAAAGATAATGTAACTGTCTTAATTAATAAATTTTATTTAAACTCTGTTGTATTTCGAAGTAAATTTATAATTATTAATATACTAACTTTAGTCGGTAAAAAAAAATTTTTTTATCACTAATCAGTGATTTTATTTTATTTTATTTTTTATTTTGGGGGCCTTGGACGGGATTTACATAATGACGGTTACATACAACACATACAATACATACAGTGTGTTACAAAAAAAGTAATTACAAAAATATCCGTTATTTATTAACCTCTATAACAAATAGCAACTCGTTTAAATGCTGAAGAGACATAAATTCTATTGTTAAGAAGTTAATTCTGAAATATGTCCTCCTTTAAAATTGAATTATAGTCTGTTCTGGTCAAATTACTCACTCAACCAAATTTTTTGCGTTTGACGTTTCCATACTTTCTTACTTATGCCCGTAAATTTTAACCAGGCACAAGTCAAAAGTATTGGCTATTTTATCCATAGTTTGTAAGTGCTGATCTGATGAATCAGATAAGTAAGTCACATGATAAAATCTTCCTCCCTCCGCAGTCAGCCAACCCCGAATTTAGCTCAGTAATAACGGCGTGTCGAAAAATCCGCAACAGGCGCAATAATTCGAAAAATCCGCAACAGCACAAAATACTATAATTAGAAATAAATACTATAATTAGAAATAGTTGCGTTTTTCCGCAACAGCACAAAATACTATAATTGGAATTAGCTAAAAGAGCGT
>CAJVPI010000638.1:0-24691 GCA_910592345.1 Paraglomus brasilianum
TTGTTGTCAGCCATCAAAGACATTTCCACCTGCAAAAACAGCTCTTGATGCAGCCCGTAATGGGTTTGAATTCTACAAACAGCTTCAAACAGAGGATGGGCATTGGGCGGGCGAATATGGCGGTCCAATGTTCCTGCTTCCTGGTTTAGTCATTTCGATGTATGTCACGAAATTGCCAGTGCCTGAAGAATGGAAGATTGAGATTGTGAAATATCTGTTCAATCGCGCACATCCTGAAGACGGGGGGTGGGGAATGTAAGTGAAATAAAATGTGGGTTTATGAGTTGACGTTTAGTGTAGTGTATGAATTTGGGATATTTGGATATTATTGCAGACACATCGAAGGACATTCGACAGTATTTGGTACCGCATTGAATTATGTGGTGCTCAGGCTGCTAGGCATCGATGCAGACCATCCAGTTCTAGTCAAGGCAAGAGCTACGCTGCATAAACTCGGTAGGTTCATGGGCCGTCTAAGAAACTTAGTCATAAAAGTCGTGATATATGAACTTCGCGTCTGATAAACTATCGTAGGCGGTGCTACCGGAATTCCATCATGGGGAAAGTTTTGGCTTGCTGTTTTGAACTGTTACGATTGGGATGGTCTTAACCCGATTCCGCCCGAACTCTGGTAAATATCAATTACTCAATGTGATCAAGATTATAAATCGTAATGGTGAAAGTACGCCTATGACACCGTTAGACTTCAACTAGCTCACCTGGTTTTTACTTTCAAGGCTACTTCCTTACTGGCTTCCATTTCACCCAGGAAGATTTTGGGTTCATACGCGTAATGTCTATCTTCCAATGGGATACATGTATGGTAGACGTTTATCGACCGACGTGAATCCACTTATTAAGTCTTTACGGCAAGAACTTTACACTCAGCCGTATGAATCTATACATTGGAGCAATCAAAGAAGCAATATTGCTCAAGCTGATGTGTATGCTTCACATACAAAAATTCTGAAAGTTTTAAATTGTAAGTTAGCTTTCTTGACTAAACGTTGATGAACATACTAATAATGATTTTTCTACAAGTCTTCCTGGATGTCTACGAAAAATTACCCGATCTGATTGGGCTTCGTGATATGGCGATTAAAGAGAGTTATAAACTTGTAGAACTCGAAGATAAAAACACTTTCTACCTTGATCTTGGCCCGGTAAGCATTCGATAATATTGATTCTTAATTGGATATGACGATATCTTATATTCATTGTACTTGCCAGGTTAATAAGGCTATCAATCTCCTCTGTGTGTATTTTGAAGAAGGGCCAGAGTCACAAGCGTTCCAAGAGTCCAAAGAAAGACTTATTGATTTCATGTGGTACGTTTAAATTACTTATTATGAATTCGTTTCCTACTTTTACTGAAATGTATTTGATCAGGTTAGGCAAGGAAGGAATGATGATGAATGGAACAAATGGCTCTCAATTATGGGACACTGCATTCATGGTACAAGCATTGGTTGAGTCAGGTATCAAAATATATATATCGTCGAACATAATGATATATTAATATTATTACAAACTAATATACATGATACTACACAAAGGACTCGCGGAAGAACCACAAAACCACGAGTCAATGATCCATGCTCTAGAATTTATAGACGACTGTCAAATAAAGTCTAATGCTTCCGAGATGGAAAGATGTTATCGACATTGCTCAAAGGGTGCATGGCCATTCAGCACACGTCATCAAGGATACACTGTATCTGATTGCACAGCGGAAGGGTTGAAATCCGTGATATATTTACAGAATGAACTGAGGTAAGCATTTTTGTCCCAATTGCGCACAATTATGGCTGTGACTTAAAGACCTGCATCTTCTTATTACAGCTACACAAAAGAACTGGTGTCAAAAGATCGCCTATACGATGCCGTCGATGTTCTACTAACTATGCAGAATGCCGACGGTGGGTTCGCTAGTTACGAGCTAGTACGTGGTCCAAAGATTCTAGAATGGATTAATCCAGCTGAAGTATTCGGGAAGATAATGATTGAATACAGTTATCCTGAATGTACTACTTCTGTATTGACGGGCCTATGCATATTCCGAAAACATTATCCGGACTATCGGGCAGATGAAATCATTAGTGTTTGCGAAAAGGCAGCAGATTTCATAAAAAAATCCCAAGGCGAAGATGGGGGTTGGTATGGTTCGTGGGCCATCTGCTACACATACGCTGGAATGTTTGCTTTGGAAAGTCTGGCTAATTTTGGGGAATTCTACGATAATAGGTATGGATATTAGCATAATGAATGTATATGCTACTTCTATATCTTAATTTAATTGTATCTTGTAGTGAGGTCTCTAAGAAAGGTTGCGACTTTCTCATCTCAACGCAAAAATCAGATGGTGGTTGGGGTGAATCATATAAGGTATTTTTGTTTTACGTGACCGGAATTTTTGCATATTGCATCATATTATAATCTCATGCAATACTTTTTTTTTTTTTCATCATTCAAAATTAGTCCTGTGAATTAAGTAAGTTCGTAGAACATTACCAGTCACAAGTTGTCAATACTGCAATGGCACTTTTAGCGTTAATGTCAGCTCGATATCCGCATGAAGAACCTATTCGCCGTGGTATTAAATTGATCATGTCCAGACAGCAGGCGAATGGTGAATGGCTTCAAGAAGCCATCGAGGGTGTATTCAACAAGAACTGTATGATTTCGTATCCTAATTACAAGTTTGCATTTACGATCTGGGCATTAGGACGTTACGCCAAAATGTATAATAATCCACTTCTATTATAATAGCTAATAAGCTGATTAATTTATTATACGTTGTTAACGAAAATTATGTAGTAAATACATCCTATTTTTAAATAACACTGCTCTCCTAAGTTACGTTTCCGACAATATAGCTTTCAAAGCATTGACAAATTTATATACATCGGAAAAGCAATTGTACAAAGGGGCAGGAGCAACTCTAAGAACAGATTGCTTTCTTTCATCACATATGATACCCCGAATTAATAAGTCATCGGCAATCTTCTCTACCTTTAATTCATCAAACATGAGCGACAGCTGTGCACCATGTTCGTGAGGATTACGAGGTGTAATTATCCTATATCCAACTCCGTGGAGGTTTTCGTCGAGAAGAAATTCAAGGTAACCGGTCAATAGATATGATTTCTGACAAAGGTCAGACATGTTGGTCAGAGAGAATACTTCGAGCGAGCCATACAAAGCGACCATGTCAAGAGCAGAGGGATTGGAAACTTGGAAACCTTTCGCCCCAGGCATTGGCTGGAAAGCTGATATCACGATTCTGGAATAAGCGCAAAGATCTTTGTAGAACAGTTTCTCCATGAAATCACAAGTACTCACACTTATTCATCAAGAACCTTGTTTCTCTATTGTGACCCCACCAACCAGCAAATCTGCACAGCATGACATATTAGATAGGTTCAATACAAGAATTAGTATTTACAAATATTACTTACCTCGGTCTGTCAAACTCATGTGCGTGTTTTTCGTGCACAAAAATTCCGGCTATACCACCCGGACCCGCATTCAAGTACTTGTAAGAACACCAGACAGCAAGATCGACGTTCCAGTCGTGAAGTTTTAGTTCAACATTCCCGATAGCATGTGCAAGATTCCATGCAACGATGCAACCCTATTCATCGATAAAAGAGTGAACATAATCCAGCGTGATAACAAAGTGCAAGAATAAATTATGCCTCCTTACTTTCTTCTGAGCTGCCTTTGTAATCTTTGGAATATCAAATAATTGTCCGGTGTGATAGTTCACTGCTTCCATGAATACTAATGCAATGCTATCACCCTCTTTCTCAATAATGTTAAGAACGTCTTCAATCTCAGGTGTAATATCACCAGGTCGCGGCTTTATCTCGATTAGTGCAGCTTCAACAAGATATCCATGGAACTTGATCTGAGACTCTAGCGCATACTATATAACACAACAATGTAGTATGCTTTTTTTTATGCTAAACGCTAAAAAGTCACGAAACTTACTCTGTCAGAGGGAAACGAACTTTCCTCTATCAAGATCTTGAACCGCGATTGAGTTGGCGTGTAGAATGAGGCCAGCAGAAGATGTATATTGGACGTCAGCGTATTCATCACAGCTATTTCGATTGGCTTTGCACCTATCCACAAATGAACCATATTACTACGCTACAATTGAAAACTGTCTGATAGCTTGTAAAAGCTTCTACTTACCAACAATTCCGGTAAGCTTACTAATTACTTGATCTTCAATAGTGGCCCAATTTCGACCGAGCTTGTGGTTAAAGTGGGCCCTGACGGCTCTAAATTCGTGACCATTATTCAGAAGTAAATACAAATATATTTAGAGATCTCTCTTGGTTTCTGATAAAGAATGCACAAATCAAAAAGATCAGATAAGACAAAGAGTAGTTGATTAGCTTACGATGTAGCCCAAACATCAAGCTCTTCATTGATCAGTTTTCGCGTACGCTTCGGGAGTAGGCCAAGCGAATTTCCGCTCAAATAAACAACTTCCTCTTCTGATGTAATAGGAACTAATAACGAGCACCATTTAAGACTGTGATCCTTGTTATACCCTAGATACTTCTCTGCAAGCTTACCTACGCCCTCGGCGATACATTCACTAACTTTGGGTAATGAAAATTCTTCTCGCAAGTGCTTCAACTCATCGTTATCATCGAGATATCGAGCAAATTCATGCGACAGTGGATCGAGCCCTTTTTTTGATGCGATACTCTGAATGATTTCATGAATCGATTTCTGTTCTCTGAAGCGCTCGCGAAGTTCTCTCAAATGACTTCTAAAAACCATGAGTTGCGGTTAATTATGAGGCAACAAAAACATGAACAAAACGTATTTTGGTTTGCGCTAGCTCCTTATGTACCGTAGTGATTGTCCCCTATTCTCCTGAGACTAAAATGGCAGTATTAGTATGAATGACAAAGCGAACTTGTGGTTAGGGGTTCGGGGAATTTCCAGGGACAAAAATTTTCCGCGGTGAAGCTAACACTAATTTACTTACCGTTGCTATATTATTATTATACTTTACTATCAGCTATTGATATCGCCGGAAATTTCGTTGGTAGCTACTATGGCGTTCCTTTATTAGTTACGCCTACAGCAGCTACTATGGGTGACGTTTAAAATTACCTAAGCTCGTTGGTTCGTTTGTGATGATATTGATTTATTTGATTTACCAGTACTAATAGTACATGAAAAGTTTTGAAACTCTACGCAAACTCTGGAAAGAGTTTTTATATTCTTCTTTAGGGAACTATTCAATACCTCTTTTGCCTATCGCTATTACTATAAGCAGTAAAGAAAATAACACATGACACTGTTTGTGTTTCGCGGTGATGCTGAAGCTGAAACTAACCAATGGGGTTAGAGAATAGAATCTGATCAACCAATGAAACCCCGTCAATGTGGACTGTCAACGTCACTATTCGTTTCAATGGAAACGAGTTTTTCCGTCGACTCAGAATGAAAGTCTTAATGATTATTATTTCTCGCGACGAACGATTAATCGTTCCAACGATGGACAAAAGTATTGAAACACCCTAAACTTTGTTGTATTTTGCTTTTTTCGCCACACACCTGAGATGATTATAGTCTACATATCGGATGCTACAGTCAAACCTCGAAAAACCGATGTGGCTGTCCTCACCTTTTCCTATCGGTTTTGGGAAGTTGTCGCTTATCATTGGCCAATTCATAAATTCAATGTATACTAATTTATTCCACAAGCGTTTTAATAAAGATATTTATTCTCAATAAATCGGATGGATAATCCACAACAACTGTATATTATAACAGTGACAAACAATACAAGCGTAATACTAAACGCCTTCTGATCTCTTGCCTGCTCGATCTTTATCGTGTCCAATATGCAATCTAGACGCGCATAGTCTACCACCGCGAATTCTCTCTTACATTAGCAATAGCAGGATTCCACTTGTCTTTACCAAGCCCAACCTTGATGTAAACGTAACCCAAATAAGAAATGCTACGAAATAATAGTAATAAACTTATCAATCTGTGATTGACGTAATGTATCTATTTGATAATGAGAAATCTTCGACCTCAGTATACGTAGAATTGATAACGTCTTCAGATCAAAAAGAAGTTCTTTTGGAGGATTACTGATAAACTGCAATAGATTATCCACGCTTTCTAGTGCCAACTTTAAAGAAATATTGGGCTGTGGTTCAACTGCTTTCTCGTCATCTTCGCCATTTTCCTGCACAGTTGCAAGAATTTCGTTGTCATCAAGGTGTTCGATTGGTATTTCATTATCGATAATAATAAACTCTGCGGCCAGCAATGGTTCATTGATCTCAAGCATGAACTCCACTGGCCATTTGATGCATAGTAGCATTTGCTTTATCTAAAATTGCTATACTAATACAGGAACGACCTCCTTGAAAATCAAGACGAAGAATACTTTCAACTTGTACAATATTAAGATCCCACTCACGTGTCTTTAGGTCAGCCACAATATTCTGATATTGCCCTACTTTGAAATGGAATTTGCCCAATTCTTTTTAGCTTCGGATTCATTACTAAGAGTTTTGCGATATGAAACCCAGATAGTACAAGGTAAATTAGCACCACTTTTCTATTTCGTCCTATAAAAAGCGCGAGGCAAAATCACAAGCATATCATAAAAATAATATTTGTCTCTCGCCAAATTTCCGGACCTCAGAAGAACGCTTTTCATCCTAAAGTGAGAGTTGATAATTACCGTATAATTACTCGCCCTCTTTGGTTGTTCCTTGTAACCAGAATCAGTCTCTTCTGATTCGGCATAACTTATTCTGACTCTTTTCTTGAGTGGTATTTTGGAAGAGGAAGGTTCACCAACAGTTCCAATTAATAGTTCCATTAATAGTTCCATTGATCATCCCGCCATAGATGTTTCCGCCGTTTGCAATTTCCGTAAAATTCACATGAACCTGTCTGCAAGGCCGTTCTTTTTCCCATTTTCGTGCAATTCTGTAATCATCACCCTAGTATAAAGAATGCTTTTGATTAGTATTTTCTATCATTTTATATATCAGTAATAATTTGCTTGTACTCCCATCCGCTGGGTCAGCCCAAAGCCTTGAACATCAGAACAATCAGCCCAAAGCCTTGAACGTCAGATGACCCCGAAGATCATATTTTTGGTATTACATAGTCCCACGTAGCACCAAATGAAGATATTGTACTGTGCCTTCTTTCAGAATTTTTCTTGGACCTAATGAATGCCATAAGTGTACGCATAAATCATTCGAAGGTGAACGACATTCGTTAATCTTGCCATTATTAAAAATTACACTATTGTCAATCTCATTCTCATCATTGCCGTTACAGTCTCTTTCATGTTTTCCAACAATCGCATGGTTATATTGCAAGATAAAATCTATACGGTTGGCATGCAGTTCATGTTTACTCACGGTGAAATACGTTCCGCTTATCATCACTGAAGAAGTAATGAGAATACAGACTTAGTCAACCTCTGAGTGTAGGGCATGTCAATGGCAGAGAGTACTGATATGAAACCGAGATTCATTATCGAAGTGGAATTGACGCACTTGGGAGTTATCTCCACCGTCTGAGGGAGAGCGCACAATTGTAATTTTTAGGCAATTTACTACGCCAGGGAATAATTCCATGAGTATTCTAGTCTATGGCGAAGTATTGTTCTCCAGAGTTAACTACCGTCGAGGATAATATATTCGATGCTACGCAGAGAATAACTATTACCAAGACTAAATCAGAGCGAATAATGTATAATGCTGCGCAGAGTATGAATTATTCACCACCCGACCGGTAATCTGTTTCGGGAATATTCGTCTAGACATTGATTAAGATGATAGGAGTATGGGACTAGCATGTTCACTAAATACAAAGATATTAATCGCGGAGCACATAATGAAGTGGAACACAAGCGTGCGCATAATTTACATAATGGATGATTTCGAGATTTAAAAACCATTATATTTATTATAAACTAAAAGTCGCTTACCTGATGTTTAAGGTTATCGCTGCAGTTACTCTGTTGTCATATTGCTAGCTAAGAGTCAACATTAAAGCAAATAGTTGATTTCATGTAGTACTGAGAAAATTCACTGTAATTATAATATCGATTTAGTCATCTCACAATTTTGTGTGTGACAATGTATTATATGAGACAATCACATGACCTGATTTATTGACTGGAATATTCGACTGTAAAAAAGAACAAGACTTACGTGCAAACAACTTTGTTGGACCACTTAGTAACCAGCGTACGCTATGAGCGCAACCACCTCAGTAGAATTTACAGTGGGGAAGTTAGATGCCGGGATGGTGCGTACATTATCCTATGAATTGGGAAGTTGAATTCTTCATACGACCAACCAACACCATCTGTTTTCTAAACAATAGGCAATTCTCCTGACCGAAGACCACCACCTTATAGAATTCCCCTCTCTTCTACTTCCGCCAGGCGTGACCTCTGGGAGCATAGTCAACATAGCTGTAAACAGAAATCGGGAGCAAGAAGAAGCCCGGCTAACCGAGTTCTGGAAGCTACAGGAACGCATTTTGGCAGAGTACGGTAAACACCCTCCAGAATCACCAAAGTTAAAAGTAAAGCATATCACGCAAACTAGTGTATTACTCGAGTGGGAACCTCTAAAATTATACAAGGCAAAGTTTAAAAGTCTCGATATCTACAAAAACGGAGACCGTCTTTCTCAACATGTGCCGGTGGGGATAAATTTTATAAAATTGAGCGGCTTGGAGCTGAATACAGATTACGAATTTTATATTAACATGAAGACGACTGCTGGAAGCTATACAAGTAATAAGTTGACCGTCAAAACGCACAAATTGGATAATCTGACTGGAATCAATGTTTGCTTTGGAGCATTCAGTGAGAGTGATGATGGAACACCAAAGGTAGACGAATTGAAAGAAGTCATTAAAAGAATCAGTGCTACATGGAGTGAACATGTAGGACCCGAGACTACTCATTTGCTATGCAACGTCCAAGGTGGAGTGGAATATCAACGCGCTTTAGATGGTAGTATACCAATAGTGAAACCGGAATGGCTAGTCGCTTCAGAGAAAAAGGGCACATTGCAAGCTGCTCTGCCTTATTACTTAGTGCCTCAAGGAGATAACACTAATTCTTCATAGATCAAGTATTTATTAATATATCATCAAATGTTGTATATCTAGCGTCCATAGAATTGTTTAGTCACAACCATATTATATTGAACCGACGAAATGATCGGGTTGTCATGATGGGCTGGTAAACGGGAAAAGTTGTCGTGGAGATTAGTCATTGATAAGTTTAATGAAATGATGTCAAGAAAGATTATAATTACTGTTCATAATTAAACTCTTCCTCAAAACATAGAGAAAAATCTTGCACAAGAGTTTCTTAAGATAGTGTGTTCAGTGGGTAACGTTCGACCATCTATTTTCATTGTCTCTCTCCTCTCTCCTTTTTTTTTTCCTCTCTTTCTTTCAACACTCGTCCCTATCAGGAAATAAACAGACCATTCATGATGCCAAAATCCCATCTTGACATATAACATGATTGAAATTGTTTCCACCATATCGCAAAGAATCCATCTCAACCTTACTGTAGCTCACCTTTATTTCACCAGTGGCCGAACATGGCCCGAATCGTCCTTACACAGTCTTTCGTTATATTTCTGCATCTCCTTCAAGTAAGCATTGGCATTCGGATCCAAAGTCTCGGCTGCAGTTGATTTCTCAAGGTGTGGTCGTTTGGCTTCGGAGACACCGTCTGCGCTAACATTTAATCCGGGAGATTCTGTAGTTGAAAGTTTGCGCTTTCCGCGGTTTTTCTAATAAATATAAAGTAATGCGTGAGTAATGCAAATGGTCCATAGTCACAGAGCAAGAAAGTAAACCAGATTTTCATAGGTGAACCAGACTTACAATTCGATCTTCAAAGGCTTTCTTTCTTTGAATTTCGCAATCGCATGAAGTTTAGCAATTAACAGATTAGTGTTGTTTAAGAGAAAGTATAGTCGCGTGAGTATTCGGATGTAAACGATTTCCACAAATATCATTCAACGCATAATTTATTGAATAACTGATCTTATCAACCGCACGAAACTTTATTGTTAATCTGGTGTATAGACAATACAAGATGTTTTTATGACTTGGAGAAAAAGAAAAGCCAGAAATAAATAGAAAAGACGAAACCTCAATAAAAGAAGTCGGCACAGGTCGTGATTCTGGCACCACACAAACTCCCGCGGGTCCAAACTGCGTCCCCCATATCTAGTAATACTCAACCAACTTTTCCGAGCTAGCGAACTCTTATTCTCCCACTGAAGATTTATCAAACGAGACCTCCAGGCAACTACTCTACACCCATAGTGGCTTCCAGTAGTCATACCTATCCAAAGCCTCGAGTTGTTTCTTCTTTTCGTCTTCCTCAGCTTTCATTCTTTTAAAGCGTTCGAGGAAACTTCCATCATTTGAGAATATGTTTATTGCAGGTGTTGAGCTTGGTACGTTCTTTGTAGTTGTTGAAGTCGAGCTTCCGGTATTTCCTGACTCTTTTCCCTGTTTAGCTGATAATATGCCTCCGTCCTTTTTGGTGGGAGACTGCGGTGTTGCAGTACTTTTGGTATTTTCTTGTTTCATATCTGTTAGCGAGTTATGAATAGCTCTCGATATATGCACGTTAGAATTATATACCTAGTCCCGAGAGTGGTAAATCTTAGAGCTTATACCGTATAACACGTGACATAAGGCCGATTGGTTTATTTTTCCAACCCCCGAATCATTCTTATCAAAGCAATCTATAAATTTTAGGTAATAATAATAACGATAATAATAAGATTTGCTGTAGGTAATGGTATACAGATATACAGATACTGACAATCACAATAGAATGCTAGACTTTCGGTTGAGGGAGGGTGTACATTCTATTAGCAACATTCCAGAGACAATTTTAACTGCTTTACAACCATATACTTAAGAATTTGGCTCGAGGAAAAGCTATAATTGAAGATTCCAAGAGCATCAGCCCATTCTTATTGATGGAGTATGCAGAAAGCATATTTTGTTCATTACTATTAACCTAGAATGATCTCTCCTATGCAAGCCTCTCTTTCAAAAAACAAACAACTAATCATACTGTGTTCTCATCAACCATATTTAGCATTTTGCCAAATTTGATAATAGATCGGGGGAAGGTAATTTACCTCCCTGTGCTAAACTATCTCCCTTACCAAATTTAGTAACTCAAAACGTTACCAAATCTGGTAGAGGAGGACAATCCGAATCTACTGCTACGATATCTTAAATTATGCTCATAATTGATGCAGGCCAAATTGTGTCACAAATTGGGAATATCTTATTGTGAAACAACTTGCTCAAACTCTCGGACCACCAAACATTAATGGGGCCATTTGGAAAAGAACTTGTTTGGGTACGAAAACAATGTCATCATCCGGCTGGTGCTCGAATGTTGTTAGTATTTTATTCAGCATCAAACTCATGACCAATTGCAGCTAACAGTAAACGTGCACGATTTTATTTTAACTCAACCATATTGACATACGTGGAAACACATCGTATAATTCGAATTTTTGAATAAAACTCGTATAACTGTAAATAAGCCCGTCGAATTACATGTTTATTCAAAAAAGAGTTTGTGTCTCTAAATTATAAAGAATGCACGGTGTTAATATTGTAAATTGACTTTATTTGCACCAACGTGTAGCAGCTGAATCTATTTCTTGGTTTAGGCAGGTAGGAGCTTACTAGAATATTTACTCTCCTCGAGACGTGATAAGGGTTTTACGTCATTATGATAAACGGCATTCCACGTGTTGTCATTTCTTCAACAAAATCGATAATATAATTCTTAAGTTCCTCTGCATTTGGACGCTTATCAGGATAAAGAAGAAATCACTTATTATTATGAAATTTATCAAGAAGAACGAAAAATAAAAACCAATAAACGAGCATTAATGCCAACTTATGATGAACCAAGAAAGAAACAAGAACTAGAAGAAACGTAAGAACGTAAAAGCTTTCCACCAAGACCTCCACTGATAATTTTCTAGACTTCATAGTCTTAGTTAATATTCCCACATTGTGGAGTTGGCTATTACCAAGTCAACAGGCCGAGAACGAAGCCGATAAATACTCCAAAAAAGAATTCGCTCGAGAGGTTAAGCATTTTTTTTTGCGAAAGGTTTGTTGATGAAGTTATTTGTTCGAGTTTTGCTTTTCAAAATAGGTTCGCTGCGAATTAAATTATCATTGGTCACACTCTGCATACAATGGAAACAATAGCAGTAATTGTAGAAACTTCCTAATACATCAAAGCTCGGAAACCCGATAAATGCCAAAAAACCGGTAAATTTTCTAATCCCCAAAACACTTATAATAATAATAATAATAATAATAATAATAATAATAATAATAATAATAATAATAATAATAATTTACTCGGAAAACCGATATTTTATATAAAATCGCGCAATTCCGATAACCGATATTATTTTGCACAATAGCAAAGCTTCGTGTGTGACACAAGTTTAATTAGATCATAATATATCAAACACACTCTTAATGTATTAGTATGATGTCGCAACTAATTAATAACCGTAAACGCAAAAGCGAACGTATCCTCAGTCAACAAAAAGTTCGTAAAACCCCGACATTTGCTCAGGAGCGTGAGATATGTGAAGAATATTACAAAAATCCAAAACCTTCCCAAACTGACCTAGCGAGTATTGTGTAAGTCGGAGTACTATCTCTGAAATTCTGTCAAATGAGGAGAAATGGCTCTCAACAGCACACAAGAAAAAATAATTTGTCATTAAACAATGGCTACTGCTGTAAAAAGATTTAGAAGACTCAAAACTATTACTTGCTGAGCATTGAAAATGTGATTATTGCATAACAAAAGAGTTAGAAAAAACAATTGGTAAAGACTTAGGAGGGTCACTTTTCAAGAAGAAGTTGCTGGGAAATTTATTGGAGACTTAAGAAAGCAAGCCAATAAAAATGGTTCTCTCTCCAAACATTCTTGAAATTTTTATAAATTCCTATAATTCTTTAGCCCAAGTACAGACTTAGGCAATTTAATACAAAAAGTTATGATAAGATTCAAATAAAAAAAAGTTATGCTAAACAAGAGCAAAAGAATTAAATTGAAAAGAAGAATATAAAAAACCGGAAAGAGAATTAATAGAAAAAAACCGAGAATTAGTGAATACCAAATCTCGATATAAAAATTAAAAATATGCAGACTAGAATAACCAAACTAGAAACTGAAAGTGTTAAAGAGGAGTTAGCAAAAGAATTGGAGAAAAAAGAGTTGTTAATTAAGCATTGAAAGAAAGAGCCGAAAGAGGGGAAGAAGATGCTGAAATTCATTTTGAGGCTCTGACAAAGGTCAGAAAGGAGTGAAATAAAAGGAAATTCAAATACCTAGAAAATCAAACATTGAATAAACAAGAGAGTTAGAGGAGAAGATAACAAAAATTACAAAGACCAATCGGAGTTACTGGAAAAGAGATTGAAAAAGAAAAATCGAAATTAGAAGAGGAAATAGAAATATCAGGAGAACTTGGATATTAATTGAGTATATAAGGGACAATTGACTTTACAATCAACTACTACTTTCTTGCCTACTAAAAAAAGAAGAAGAGAAAAAGTTGAGTCTCAGCATACAGCAAAGAAAATTTTTTTTCAAAATCAAGTAATGATGGCTCAAATGGAAGTCAAAAAGCAGTAATGAGAGAGTTACTTTACACAATTTTAGAATTAGGAGAATGAAATAAGAGAGCGACTTGTGACTTTTGTTCTAGTTTGGATAAGGCTGTTTGTGAAATAACTGCAAAGAAAAGTTTGAAAATGATCAGATACCAACATGCGATAGTAATAGTAATAGGTGCAGAAGATTAAAAAGCGACTTGAACATTGATTTTCATAGTGGCAAATATATTTGTGATTGTATTAGATACAATGAAGAAATTGAGGAAAAGGAGTTCCCAGTTTTGCCTGTGGATGCTACGCTATAAACGGTGACTAAATTTCTGCATTACTTCCGACGGTGCAGTAACACCACAAGTATCGTTACAACAGCGGTACAAGCAGTGATACGGCAGTGATACGGCAGATACGGCAGTGATACAAGCAGCATCGCTGTAAAAGTACTGAGAATAATAGTTAGTAATTGGTAATAGCTGCTAAAAATAGATCAATTAGTCCGCTCGAAAGATATATACAGCCAAGCCTGAATTTCATAGGGAGTTAAAGCAACTAGCCATTGAGGAAAATTGTTTAATGATTGAAGTATTGGAAAAGGCCTTAGAAAGTGTATATAAGTAACGTAGATTTCAGTAGATGGAGTGTCAGTGCATGTTTAGAATGTTCTAATTACCTTCGATTCCTTTATTGTAAATAAATGAGTAGTTCTTTATACTCTGAAATACATTGCTAATGATTCATAACTTATTGGTATAGCTGAGAAACCGATAATTACAGTCAACCCTCTTTATAGTTACACCCTCTATAAGCACATCATATAAAAACCTCTTTATAAGCACACCATGCTTGAGAACCAATTACTATTGAACTTATAGGAAAACCCTCTATATAGTCACAACCTCTTTATAAGCACATTTTCAACAAAAGTTGCATTGTTCCCGACAGCTGACTATAGAGAGGGTTGACTGTAATTTGCGCATTATTATATATTACTATTGTACCCCAACGGTAGACTAAGAATTAATCCCATCTTAGGAGCCGACAGAGTTACTCGAGTACAACTAATATATCCAGGATTAGCGTCACTCTACGACGGGAAGGTTTTCGTAAGTGCAAAGCCTTGATTGGACAAGGTCACTAACTGTAACCCGAGATTTACCTAGAGAAGGAGACGCCACGCTCTGCCGAAACTAGCTAAATTCCTGTGTCGATTATTACCTGCTCCTCCCGGCACGACAGGACAGAATACCAGGTGCTTTTTATGAACGACAAATAAATGACTTACGAGAAAAATTAGCTACTGCTGAAGAGACCACAGAAGAAGAAAGGGCAGTCCATGAAGACTTAAACGTTACCGAATCTGGTGGATGAGAGCACACCCATAGTAAACTACCAAGTTATCGTTGTTTGAGTCGCTCCTTTTTGAATGATTTAATCTTGGCTTGATTTAAATTTCGTCTGAATTCTTTTTAAAAGAAAACGACTCTTTCAGCGATAACCCTGCCTACAAACAAGGAAAGAAGTAACGACTTGCATAGTATAATTAGTAAGGGTGATATTACTTCGATTTGTTAATTAGGAAGCGTTCCCAATTTTTGCTCAGCCGATAATTTATTTTATTTAATATGCATATTGAATATTCAATTATGAACTATAAAACGTACTATTAACAATGAATGGCACCTCAACACTTTAAAACAACAACCTTCTTTAATAATGGAATTTTTACGCTCCTTATACGATAATCGCGTCTATTAATTTAAGTTACAAAATTCTGTACGATTATGACTCGATTACATTGTATATGGATATGTTACGTTCTTTTCCCATCGGCCATAATAATTGTAAATTATTAAACGTTTGCCACGAGAGCTTAGCTTTAAGTCATGAAGATTTTTGCTTCGAGCCGACGGAAAACCCCGCTCAATTTAACATTCTTGTTTGCAGAGTTTTATTTTAATACATCCACTCTATACGAATATTTCTTCATGCATCAATTCAGTTACCAAGCCAACAACCAAAGTCTTGCCATTTCAACGAGTATAGTTACTAATCTAAGATAAAGGACGAGCGACAAAATTTGTTAGATATTTTGCAAGTCACCAAGAATTTCCATCTCTAGGAAAATTAATGTGTGTGGTGAACAACAATCCCGTTTCTCATGGTCAGAGATCGTTTGCAAATTTCTCCGTTTATAATAAAAGCGAATTGGACTGCAGTATTTAAAAGACTTGTACTACTTTCTCACTTGTATGGTATGGATTAGATTAATGGCTGACGTATCCAAGATGATAATAAAGCTGAATTAAAGTATTCAAAGAATCATTCTCCGTTTTAGTCTATAAGTGGGTGTCGTAATTTTTAGGCAATTCACTGTCCCAAGGAGCTGACAACCTAGTCGATGGCTTGAGTAGCGTTCTCGGAATTACTTGTGCTTCGCGTCGATAGAATACTGTGGAGGGTAACTGCTCGAAATAACGACAAGCCCAACTCAGCACTGAGATGAATGTGTCGAAACATTCGTGTAGACAAGATTAACCACTTTACTTAGCTGGTGTTAACAATTAAGGATCAAGATTTTTGTAGTAGTCGAGCAAAAAAAATGAAAAAAATAACAAATACACGTAAATTATATTTAACTTGAAACATTTACGAGGCCACTTTAGCATGCTCCCTTTGTAATTTTTTGGAGATATTCACGTGATAATCCAATTTTCGCGTGACATGAATGTGGACCGAATATTGAGCGTGATGCTATGTGCGTGATTGGTCAAAAATCACATGATTAGAAGTCATTTGGAATTTCGGGGCTATTGGCGTCTTTAGGTGTCTGCACCATAACATAACTCCATAAATAAATACCGCTTGCAGTAAACATAGGACTCAAAAATTGTGCGACACGCGTTCCTTTATAAGCTGCCAAATCTTTTTTTTGGTGAGGAACAAAACACTGCTTGTTTATTACAAATGGTAGAAGCCGAAATCCAGAGACAAGAACGAAAGGCCCAAAATTATGCATTCGCGGAAAGCGTTCAGAAACTTCAAGATAACAAGGTAAGATGATGATGCACGTCTTTATATTTTATAGCGACTCTTACGAAATACGTAATTTGAATGGCGGCTTTTTTAGGAGAAAGATACTGCCCGAAGATTTCAATTTTTGCTAGGACATGAAGGTATTTTTGACACCTGATCAATAAGTCTAATTGCATCCATTGAATAAGAACGACTTATAACTGTGGTGCGTCCTTAAGAATTATTTTCGCATTTTATCAACTTGAAGGTATTTCTCTTTCTAGATTCTACACCTTGCTCGTTTCATGATGCACCAATATATTTACGTCCTTTTCTGCCTTCTTTTTAGAAATCAAAAGATGAAGAGTTTAGACACCTCGTGGAAGAAACTGAGCGGTCAGGACCAAAAATTCAGCGCAAGGAAAAGTCTAATGATGGGTATGAATAGTCATATGTGTTTAATAGCTTTCTTTCTTGGTGAAGGATTGCTCAAGATAATATCTAATAATCTGTCTCATTTAGATCTCGGCGCCATCGCAAGACAGAAAAGGAGGAAGACGAGGTGTGTATATTTCTTGAATTCATCTATTATCCTCATCGATTTGCATCAACTTACAATTATGATATATCTACTAGGAATTGTTGAAAGATGAGGAGAACGAGGAGAATGAGTTCAAAACTGTCTTTACAGAATCCCCAAACTGTTAGTTTTTAATATTGTTTTTGACTTTGAGATTATTCGTTTGACCTCACGTTATTTTCTGTCAAAATAGACATAAAAAATGGGACCATGCGTGACTATCAATTACAAGGCCTGAATTGGATGATTTCTTTATTCGAAAATGGTATTAACGGCATTCTGGCTGATGAAATGGTAAGACTAGTTATAATTAACTGTTAATACATGAATTCGTTTCTAACGAGTCGTTAATTGATGATAGGGTTTAGGAAAAACTCTACAGACAATCTCATTTCTCGGATATCTGAAAATTTACCGTGATATTTCTGGGCCACATTTGGTGGTTGCTCCAAAGTCAACATTAAACAATTGGGAAAAGGAATTTGCCAAGTGGATACCAGAATTTCGTGTCATTGTATTTCAAGGCACTAAGGAAGAACGGGTATGATCAAAAGTAATTTGCATTTTGCCCCACCTGCATTTGTCATATAGGCTTATCATTTCTTCTAATATTTAGGCACGAATTATCAATGAACAATTACTACCGCAAAATTTTGAAGTTTGCGTTACATCGTATGATTTCTGCTTGCGAGAGAAATCGGTTTTGAAAAAATTTGCATTTCAATATCTTGTAATAGACGAAGCCCACCGCATTAAAAATGAGAATTCTATGCTGTCACAGATAGTGAGAGTTCTTCATTCGAGAAATCGTCTCTTGATAACAGGGACGCCCCTTCAGAACAATTTGCATGAACTATGGGCATTGTTAAATTTTTTGTTACCGGACGTTTTCTCTTCTTCGGATGATTTCGATTCATGGTTTCAATTTCAAGGAGGGGACCAGGATAAAGTTGTCCAACAACTTCATAAAGTAAGAATACTCTCTGTATGAAAGATCTGTAGCCGCGCTATTATGTTTTCTCACATCAATTTCTCTTCTGAAGGTACTTAGACCTTTTTTATTACGAAGGATAAAAGCTGACGTTGAGAAATCACTTCTCCCAAAGAAGGAAATTAATCTTTACGTCGGCTTGTCAGTAATGCAACGAAGATGGTATCAGAAGATATTAGAGAAAGACATTGCAGCAGTTAATGGTTGGTTGTATTGATAAAGTGTTTTGTCAGCAAGGCCCGGTTTTGTTTATTACTGCTATTTTGCCAACAGGCGCTTTAAGTAAGGCAGAAAGTAAAACTCGATTACTAAATATTGTGATGCAATTGAGGAAATGCTGCAACCATCCATATTTATTTGATGGAGCTGTAAGTGATCTACTTAGGAGGATCTTTGTTTTTGTAAGTTGCTTTTATTTATACTATTTCCCATTATCATAGGAACCTGGACCCCCATATACTACGGATGAGCATCTTGTCGAGAACGCAGGTTTGCATTGCTTCTGTGCTTATGTTTGTCAAGTTGTTATTTTGCGTTTTCATCTTAATTTACTTTCGGGTCTCAAGGGAAAATGGTCGTTCTTGACAAGCTTTTGAAGCGATTAAAGGCACAGGGCTCACGCGTTCTTCTCTTTAGTCAAATGAGCCGTGTGCTAGACATACTAGAAGACTACTGCTTGTTGCGTAATTTTGGTTAGTATTCAATGTTCAACTGAATATTCAGCTGACGTGTTGGTTATTAATCGGTTTGTTTGTGTTCATCAGCTTATTGCCGCATCGACGGACAAACCAAACAGGATGAACGTATTTCGTCAATTGACGAGTTTAATAGAATGGGGAGTGATAAGTTTGTCTTCCTTCTTACCACGCGTGCGGGAGGCTTGGGTATTAACCTAACTACAGCGGATATCGTCATATTATACGATAGTGATTGGTAAGCTTAAGTATTTTATAAGAATGCTGTCAATTTTGTATTAGGGTTTGTCACTCACAGTTTTTCCTAGGAATCCACAAGTTGACTTGCAGGCGCAAGACCGTGCACATCGCATTGGGCAGACGAAACAAGTCTACGTATTTCGATTTGTGACAGAGGTATTGTCTCGTTCTGTTATGCAGACTTTGAGGGAATTATTAATGATACAGTATTCAATTATTAGAACGCTATTGAAGAAAAGGTGCTCGAAAGAGCAGCGCAGAAATTGCGGTTGGATCAATTAGTTATCCAGCAAGGCAGAGCCACGCAAAATTCTAAAGGTAAAACTAACGCAGACCTGATGCAATCAGATTCTTTGCTATTCAATTAAAGGTTCTGAACGTTTCTCTTTTTCTTTCTAAACCAGCTGCAACTAAAGACGAACTTCTTACCATGATTCAGCATGGGGCTGAAGAAATTATAACGTCAACTGAGAGTACAGTGACTGATGAGGACATTGATTATATTCTCAAAAAAGGCGAAGAAAAGACTACTAAACTTAATCAAAAGTATCAGGGACTCGGTTTAGAAGATCTGCAGAAATTCACGTCCGAATCAGCTTACGAATGGCAAGGGGAGAATTGGAGCAATAAAGTATGTACCGTGTCTAACAGTATTTGGAGTGTTCTGAGCACAACTGACTTTTGTGTGAATTCAGCGAAAACCGGACGGTTCAGGCTTTGTTTGGATTGAGCCCCAAAAGCGAGAACGTAAAGCAAATTATGCAGTAGATAATTATTATCGTGATGCACTTCGTGTCACGCCCAAGCCATCTCAACCTAAAGCACCGAAGCCACCTAAGCAGATCAACATGTCAGTACAATTACTGAATTTGCATTTATCCTAAGCTTTCAATAATGGTTTATTTTCATTGTTCACCTGGTTTATTTATTTTTTTTTAATAGAAATGAATGGCAATTTCCTAGTCCACGGTTAGTGGAACTGCTTAAGAAGGAAAGGTATTATTACCAGGTAGGTGATTGAGTAGCAAAGTTATGTTTTTATCTCAAAGACTATTTACGAACGTTCTATATATAGAAAACTACTGGTTATAAAGTTCCTCTACGAGAGCCCTCTGGGGAGAACGAAGAAGAAGATTTAGCGCAACGACAAGAAGAGCGACAAGAAGAACAAGACAAAATTGATAATGGTAATTATAGGTAGTTAGCTATAATACTTGTCGACTTTTGTATAAGACACTAAAGTTATTATTTGTAGCCGAACCCCTCACTGAGGAAGAAATACAAGAAAAAGAAGCTGCACTAGAGGAGGTGTGTAGTCTAAATCTAATTATCAATGAGTTTAGCCCCATTGACGAATTTGTGGTTTTTCTATCAGGTCTTTGACGATTGGTCGAAACGTGACTTTAATTGTCTTATAAATGCGTCTGCTAAATATGGAAGGTAAAGGTTACTCTGCTCTTCCTGCTCAAACAATAAAATATAGTATCTAACTCTTGTTGCCAATTCAATTTAGGAATGCTCTTGAGAGTGTTGCTAGTGAAATCGAGGGCAAGACTTTTGAAGAAGTATCAGCATACGCTGAAGTTTTCTGGGAACGATATCGTGAACTTCCAAGTAAGTTAAGCCCTATTAAGGCATATTCTATTTTATTCGTCAGGTATGCTAAGCCTTTTGCTTTCCACAAAGACTATGAGGAAATAATAGCCAAAATTGATAGAGGCGAGGCAAGGTTGCGACAAACTATGGAAATACAAATGTTACTTGAAGCCAAGGTCGCAAAGTATCGCTCGCCCTTGAGTCAAATGCAAATACAATATAATCAAGCTAAAGGCAAGAATTATACCGAGGCTGAGGATCGATTTTTACTTGTCATGCTTACCAAATACGGTTATGGAACAGAGGATGTTTACGAAAGAATTCGGGAGGAAATCGAGGCAGAAGGGAGCCTTTTTAAGTTTAACTGGTTTATTAGGTCACGAACGACGGCTGAGATTGCACGCCGTTGTTCTACACTTATAAGTCTTTTGCAAAAAGAGCAAACTGAAATAGAAGAGAAAGAACGGGAGGAACGACGAGCGCGAATTGATAATAAAGTATGTTGTGTCGTATAGGTGTCTGCCATTGCTGATTATTAAAAACAATTTCTAACCACGTGGTTTATTTAGAAGCGAAAAGCCGAAGAAACAGCCAGTAAGCCAGGTGCAGCAAAACGTAGAGCAGGCAAGAAAGAGTCGAGCAATGAAGAATCCTCTGATTCCGGAGATGAGTCTAGTCGAAGTTCCAGTAAAGTAAGTTGACGAATTATCTATGACTACTTGAAATAGAATTGCAGATTTTCATTTGTAATATTAGCAGCACTACGGTGAGCTAAAATTAACTGATATCGCTTAACTTGTAGAAGGTGTCTGACGAGGCATCGGCTAAATCGTCAAATACCAAGGGATCAAAATCCTCAAGCTCCCGGTCAGTGGCCAAATTAAATGGTGGGAAAGCTAATGGAACTAAAAGTGGTCGCGGAAAAAAGATTACAAACACGAAACGCAAGGCTTGAGCAGATATGGTCAGAACTTTGCTAGGGTGTACACAAATACAACATAGAATACTTATAATCCATTATAAAGAGAAGTTAGTTGTCGAACGAGTTTCTGTACTGTCTTGTATATAATTCTCAATATTACTGTAATGGTTCGTCAATAAATCGCATCAATACGGGGCGGATATGCCCAACTTGGCATGAACATGTTAAGTATAGAGGAGCTTTTGAGACGGGGGAATATAGTGAAGTTCATATGGGCATGCTGCAACAAAACCAGACAAAGTGAACATCTGACGTCAAGTGCAATTAGGATGACATCAAAGAGGAGATATTTGCTTTGCTTAATTTCTGCTAATTCTTTTTCCAACTTAGCACGTGGTTTTCTATTTCATTTCGATAGTAAGCTTCGGGATTTCTTTCTGCTCTGATCTTCATCCTTCTTTTTTTCATTTAGGGAATAAAATCAGTCAATGTTTTCTTTGGTACCATTTTCCAATTCATCATCGATATCTTTATCATTGTTTGCTGCTATTCATCAATTTGTTTTGTCCCTAATTGCATAGAGATAATTTTTGAAATAGGTTTCTAGGCCGCTTGCGATGTCGTAATATTGGAAATCTTCATCGCCATTATTGTTATAATGTCGAGCTTTATTTAGTCCGGTGACGCTAGATCTTTTACCACGTCTGTGACATGGTCTACACAGTCTTGCGTCAAAGTCTTTTAATCATTTCAGGAATTTACCTACACGTCGTACAGCCCATAATATTCCTATTTATGGAGAGTGGGCATCTGAGCGTCCAATGAAAGGATAATATTTGAGCCTGTACGACCTGGAAGGTTGTGTGACCTGGCAGGTAAATTCCCGAGGCTACCATCACATTTGAATTTGGTATCGGGAACATGAAATTTAGCTCAATACTTTCATAATAATAATACCCGCAAATTACCAAGTACAAACCAAAGAGTGGTATTATTTTTATTTTGTCCGCCCGCATTATCGCAAGTTATTTTCGCCTTATTCAGTTGCTTGATTCCATCGAAGCTAAGTGCACCGTTCGGGCCTTTCCAAGAAGTTCGTTCTCGTCAAGAACATAATACCAAACAAATGTACCTTGCAGATAATACACTTTACCAATTTATTGATCTGAATGGAACACATGAACATTTTGCACTCTAACTGTAATGCGCAGTAACATCAATGCTGCAATATCGAATATTATTATTTGCTAGTGAGTGCTGATTGATGAATTTCGGCCAATTTGGTATTTTTATTAATAGTTTCGTTCTAACTTGGCTTTGGTTAGGTGTTATTTATATCTCTTTAATAAGTTTTGGGTTTCTTCCTCTTACAAGCTTTGAACTTCAAGTCATTTTGCAAATTATTTTTGTGATAAAGGTCAATTTTATCTCCAAGACTAGTATTTAATTTTTGATAAATATTCTTGGTGTTAGCTATTTTAAAAATGTAAGGAGCAATTTTTTCACTTTGTACTTGTTCTTTTTTCAAGATGCTTTTGATGGTACTGTAATCTCTAGGTTCCATAGTGGATTTGATGTAAATCAATTTCATAATTATATTTAGGGATAGTCCTTATCTGCCTTGATTAATTTACAATTGTGTAGAGGCATAACACAGGAATTTCAATGCTATTATTGATTATTGAGATTAGGCTTATTATGTAATGCAATTGCTTACATGTTCACTTTACTGACACAAAAATCCTTAGTTACAAAAAAAAGCTCTAATTGACTGCAATTTTACAATGACTAGTATGCTTCTTCAAATTGCACCACTCCAGGTGACTTACCCAAATATGCAGCCTTCAGATCAAATTTCATTGCATATTGCTTCAGCCCTTGCATGACCTGTTGTAGCAACTGGACAGGTTCATCCTTATCAGTTTTGTAGTTTTTATTTTGGAATTCAAATTTATCATAAATTTCCATTGGCACCACAGAATAAATTTGAAGTTTTTGACCATGAGGAAAGGTGGGATTGCTAAGAATATTATCAGCAATATCTTTTAAGTGCTTTTGTTTGAGAGGATGATCTGGAGATATGGCCTAGCTTATTGGGGGCTAGAAATAGGTTGATACAAGGTTATCAACACATCCTTAACTTCATCCAAAGCCTTTTGAACATCAGAATATGCCCACTTCTCAGCAGCAGCAACATTATCCAGGTTCTGGTCCAATTCTGTTGCTATTGCTGCAGCTTGCAAGACATATCTGGGCACACAACCCATCTTTTCATAAAGCTTCTCCATAAATCATCTGGCACAAGTGGAAATATGTTTGCTCAGCAATCTTTTAGCTCATCAAACTCCTATGGCACCATGTAATATGTCAAAGGGTTATGTTTGGAAACCTCTTGGTATTGTTGTTCTCAGAAAAGAAAGTTTTTGGGGATATAGATATAATTGTCTTAGCTTCAAGCAAGTTGAGTTGTGGGTTTGGGGAGCTGTCCACCAAGCACCATGTTTTGGGGAGGTGGAAGAATGCTTTAAAATTGATAACATGTCCAACACATAGAGTTGATGTTCCTCCAAAGGCATAGCATTCCAAACCTTCTTTGGTATTGGTATTAAAAATGATGATAGTAATAGTAATAGGAGGATTGTTGTTGCCTTCAACAAGAATAAGAAGCCAGATGATAAAAATGCTGACTTGCTGATTCTGGAGGGCCAATAAAGTCCAGACCCACATTAATGTGCTAATTCTTTCCTTCTCATTGAGGAGGGAAACACTTGCAAGCTTTTGTCGGATCGCCACACATGGGAGAGCGTTTGTGTAACGACCTTGGGATTTAGTCGTCTTCCGGCGGAACTCTTAGGCTCGTTCCTACTATCGCTAAACCGCTATCCAATTAGTGACTTAAATAAGATTTATCAATACTC
>CAJVPI010000639.1:0-24691 GCA_910592345.1 Paraglomus brasilianum
CTGGAAAATTTAAGGAGTTATTATTATGTACGTTTAGATGATACAACCGGTAGGATACTTTTGCACGTTACTGTATGCACAAAAACGTTAGTTATTTGGATAATATGATTATGCTATCGAATATGTCGAAGAACGTTTTGCGCTATACTCAACATGTTTTTGAAGGTATTAAAGAGTGACTGATTCAAGACAACTCACTTGCATATGTTATCAACAAGTTTGTAAGTTATGCAAATAGCAGTCATTTATTCAGTGTTAGCCAATTTATAGTTCCATAATTTTTATCTTAAGTTTAGTGGCCCAGTTGCCAACACTGTAATGTTTAATATAGTTTGTGAACCACGCATTTCTATTAAAATTTACTGTTGCGGTCTAATTGTAATGTCGTGCTGAATGAAAGCCTTTAATAAATTTTTTAATGTCCACAACTATAAAATTAAAAATTCTTAAAATGATAGTCAACAGGTATGAAACCAAGTTATTTTGTTTGAGTGGCCTTGTAATCTCTTATTTGACGTATTTAAATGGCAAGTCTAAAATTTTAAAAAAATTTCCTTCAAAGATCTTCCGGTAACTCCCTCGTTAGGCCTTATTTTCGGCATATCCTCTTCTTCGCGTCGTATTTTAAGTCCGCATTCATTGTTTTGGCAAGATTTATCTAGAATATATTCCTTGAATCGTCGAACAACTGAACGATGATGTATTACAATAAAGTTTATATGCCTGGTATAGAATCCCCCTTTGTGTCACGGAATTTTTTACTTATACGAATTAAAACTAAAAATTGAATCGCATATTCATAAAGTATATGTTGATAAATAATAGGTCTAGAAATACGAAATACGCTTATCAAATACATTTACAGTGTAACACAAATAGAGTATAAAATGGTTACTATTCAGAATTACGCGGTTCTAAATGCACCGAGGTTGCATGGACCGAATATTGCAAAATGCCACATGTTTGTACTGGCGAAACTCCTGGAGAGTGGAAAGAACGAATTTGGACCCGTTTAACATACAGTGGTGTGCAAAAAAATGACACCGCAGTTTGCGTATATGTAACTTTCCCAATTTTAGATCAATCGCGTCATGTAAAATAAAACAAAAACTTGATTGTTGTGTTATCATTTTACGCGCTTTATAACTTCAATTGCTCTTCTTGTTTTATCTCGTCGTAAAATGGCTCTATCTAAGCAAAAAGACCAACGCCAAATAATATTACAATTCTGGAAGCAGGGAACGCGCAATGTTTCCGAAATTCACTCTCTGACGAAGATTCCACTCAAAACTATATATCGTAATCCCAAAAAGCTGGCGATATAAAACATAAAGGGGAATGAAATATGGTCGCCATAAAAGAAATAACAGCTGTGATGCTTCTCGAACAGTCGGCCAATATATTCGAAGAAATCCTAAATTTCTGCAGAAGAGATTGCGGAATAGAAGTCTCACGCTCAACAGTAACGAGGCATTTGGCTGGATATCGAAATGCACTCCCTCTTAATACTCCTATGTTCACAAGCAAAAGTGTATTGAATGGGCCAAAAAGCATATAGATGACAATTGGAATAAGACCCTATTTAGTGATGAGACTTCTTTCCAACTGTTTCGCAACACAATAAAACAATGATATAAGGGTGCGAGACCAATTTGGTCAATGCCGAAGTAGAAGGACCGACGCAAAATCTTCGCATGTGGTGAATTTTGCGTAAAATGCAAGACATCTTTATTTTGTTTTAGACAAATAATGGATGCAAAATATTGCACGTCGATATTAGAAATGCATCTACCAGAGGTAAGGAGCATACTGAAAGGCAAATGGCGAACAATCCTAAACATACTAGTCGCATTGCTAAGGAATTTCTTCAGAAAAATGTTCCTAGTTATGGACCGGCCCTCTAACAGTCCAGATTTAAAACCTCTGGGCAGTTGTCAAGAGAAATGTGGAAAAACGTAAATCTAAAAATCTCAGTGAATTAGAGAAGTTTCTGGTTGAAGAGTGGAATAATGTCCCGATAGCCTTCTAATCAGTTTGGTAATTCAATGAAACAATGTTGTAGAGAGGTTATTGAAAGAAGGGTGAACGATATCATATTAATTCATAGTAATAAAATCTGCTGCTTTCAATTATACACATCTGTTGGTTTGCCCATTGTAAAGCCAGGACAGTTTAAACAATTGTCATTTGTTTGCACACCATCCAAAACAACTGTTGCTTCCTCAAAATGACGAATAAAACGGTAAAGATTGTCTCTCAAAAATCACGTGATTCGATTTATATGTGTGTCCGACTTCCGACTTGGGCGAAAAATTCAAGCCAAATCCAGTGTCCGACTTACCGAGGTTGACTATGTAGCTATAATTTACAAAATTAACGGAATATCGATTTTTAGCTCAATATAATAATATTATTAAGATTTTTGTAACTTATTACAAGGACTTGAGTATAATATTGTATTGCGTGCCTAATCGTTCGCATCAATAAAATTGTTGCAAATGTAATACTAAGACAGGAACCATTCACCCGACCCGAAAGAATATACATTCTATCCGTTCAAATAAGAGAAGTTTATTAGATAATAATTAATAAACCTAAAATTGGTTTGATGAATTTCCGAGCCATTAATGTAAGATAAACTTTTGATTCGGTCTAGACTACAAGCTGCGTAGGAAAAAAAAGATGGTAAACTCAAGGCATTTATGATGCCGATTTAACAAACAGCTTCTATCATGACTGTCAAAGTTGCAAGTCAAACCGCAGCAAATAAGAGGAGCCGATGATATACAGCTACGTTCATTCTCATTAGGCTGTCTACATAGAATCAAAACGTCGACACTTTTCAGCCGTGATGAAATGAGTTAGGGTTAATTTACTATACAAACTTTGTCAATTGGTTCAAAGCATCATGTTTTTCATATGAGAGCCTCTAATAAGGGGTTAACATTACCCGATAAGACACTTTATTAATATAAAGTTTGATTAAAGTTGGGTTGTAGTTTTTATTTACAAAATTTAAGGTTTTGAGATGTTTATAAATCTAACCGATATTATACCAGGCTAGTTTCAAGAACTATTTCGCGGACATCATACTGGTGAACGTTGTTACAAATAGTCAAGGCGTGGACAAGGGAAATATGCATACAGATTCCGTAAGAAATGAGAAATGTTTACTATAAAATAAGGTTTAAATATAGAAAATGGTATACTAATACTGTATTAAAACTGGTCTTCCAATCGAAAATGTCACGCAGTTAACACGATTTGCATGCTTATGATAGATTTTGAACGCGTGTTTTTATTTATCTATTTTCAATAACCCACGTAGAATCGGTTGTTATGAGTCTTCAACATTGTTTAAAGCGTCAACATTTTATTTGATGACCAAAGGCCGCTGATTATTAAAATGATTAAAGCGAAATTCTTGTTCATGACGATCTATAGATCGTGCGTAGTTTCACCGTAACGTTCCATTCGAGGACCTTTCCCACTTTCTGTAAAGAACGCTAACTGTTATGAATGGTTTTTTTATTTACAAATACTTACGAACAAGGAGATCATTGGAATTACTGTCCGCATTCCATTAGTCTATTACAAATTGATATTACTAAATATAACCTAAGCAAAGTCGGGTCATCGCACAATTATTCAAACAAATTACCCGATAGTTTTTTACACATACATAGTATTTTACCTTTCCTATGAACACTCAATATTATTACACCCAAAAGCCAACATCGTTTTGCCCTTTGCCTCAACCACACTCCAAATAACCCTCTTTAATCGCACACATTTGGTTCGGCCTTCAGTGATAACGTCATCAACTCTGCTTCCAACTCGGCACCATCACTCTTTGCGATACTCGCAACACTTCCGCCAAACATATCTCCTGCAGCCACTAATATTCTTTTCTCAATTATCTCCCCAACATGGTCCAAAGCTCCCTTTCTACCCTCTTCCGAGACAAATGATTCATAAGTTGGAATGATTGAAGGCAATTGGGAGAGCTGACGGGAAAATGGATAAGCTTCTGAGGTAAACGACTTCATATTAAAGACGTTACGAGTGAGCAAGCGAAACTTTTCAAAGTTTACTAATTGCTGAGTTGATGAATTGGAAACATCAGTTGTTGAAGGTGTGAAAGTGGAGTTGCCTTCTATGATTACGGTCAAGTCTTTTAAGAATACGGCTGTATGTTTCGTTTGTTCGGTGTTGATCGTTCGTTGGTAATAATAATAATTAACGTATAACATAGGACGCGTTAAGATGATTCCACATCAACGAATGATCAAACAACATTAATATTATTTCAGAATATGTATTACCGAAGAATGGAACCGCTGGTGCTCGAACATGCGCCAAGGCCTTACGATAATTCCTCATATTTCCAGAAACATCCATCAACTTTTCAATGTTTTGCAATGTCAGCAAGTCCTTATTAGACAGGGCAAGCCAAGTCTTTTCCAGACGGCGCACAGGGCGGGAGTTGAGAGCGAGTACTATGCACATTGATGTATGAAAATTATTCCAGTCTCGGCAATGCTGTTGGAAGAAGAATCACAATAACGTAATCGTCAGTTCGTTTGAATATAAAAGAAGAAACCTAATGTATAATGTAAGCGTATATACCCGTGCTGCTTCAATGAATTTGTGGAGTAAAGTCCTTCGTGCTTTAATTGTCTTTAGACTACATATTTCGTAGGCCACCCAGTGACTCATCTGTTAAACAAAAGATAAAATCAATATCATTGATAATAGATCTGTCTGGTATAATTACAAGCATACCATGTTAGCTCGCCTCGTAAAGACATCAATTCCACTCTCAACCTTTTCTTCTTCGTCAGAATCGAACCCTTTTCGCTTCCGCCACCATCCCGTAATATATTCGTACAAAGTAATATTCTTGAATGCAGCAAAATCCAACAGTGTCAGATATTTCGCAATAATCCTAGACTCAAAGTCGAGCAACGGCGATGTCTCTGATAGATATAATCTATCCACGACAGATATCATCGATGACTGCAGATTTGGTATCGACGGTTGCTGTGTAAGCGCCACTTGCGTTTGCTGTAAATTGTGTCTAATTCCATTTAGCACGTTATCATTCACCAGTGAGTCAATAAACGTGTCCAAAGTCGAGTGAAGATCGTTGTCTACAAAGTTCTCGTGTTGTAGTAAAGTCCACCTGTAAAGGACTTTCAGTATGCTAGGGGAAAAGGGGGTGAAAAAAAAAGAAGATCGGTATAAACTTTGGGGTGGGAATCACAAACGCGTGTTCAATAGACATACTTGGATTGTACTGTTTCCTGAGAAATTCCCACGTGTGCGTATTCATCATGGGAAGAATAGCGTACAATTAGGAATTCTAAAAATGTGTGTGAGCCCACAAAAAAGGCGTGGCATAAGACAAAACAGTCAACAAACTCAGGGTCTATTTAATGAACGTTTTTGAGTTAGAAATATAGTTAATAAGTGTCAATAAAATGAATTTTAAGACTATTAAGGAAAATGGCACAGTACCCGGATCATTTACGTAGATTAGATGTTCTAAGAGGTTCTCAATTGTCTCGGCCTGAATATGTCGTCTGTAATGAGGAACACAACGCACATGTTAATAAATAAACTCATCCCCTTTCACATGAAAACAAATTTGCTGGCCACTAACAACGAGCATAGAAACCATTAATCGCAATACTCTACCCACTACTGTAATACCCAAGTTTAAGCCTTACCTCGAGTCAATGGCTTGCTCAGGCTCATCATCTACGATAAAGAGTTTTCTCCTTGTCGCTTCTGCAAGTTTTTCTTCGTACGCTCGTTTGTACTCTGCTGCACCTCGTTCTGACAAGTTGTCGTAAGACGAGTACTGCATCGATTTAGGCATGTCATGATTTTTTACTGCTGCCGATAAACTAGTCTGAGAACTGGAATTATCGAATAATAACAAAAAACGTCAGTAAATTTACATGCACAGGCTGTTACGTTTATTCTATTTTACGATTGTACCACATTACCCGGCATACATACTCCCCTACTAAATGTCACACATACCTTTTCTTCTTCACAATCCTATGGAATAAAT
This sequence comes from Paraglomus brasilianum, assembly GCA_910592345.1. Classification (NCBI taxonomy): domain Eukaryota; kingdom Fungi; phylum Glomeromycota; class Glomeromycetes; order Paraglomerales; family Paraglomeraceae; genus Paraglomus; species Paraglomus brasilianum. The sequence continues at coordinate 6,083 of CAJVPI010000639.1, forward strand.
GTTCCCTCAGACCTCCCGAATCTTCGGAATCTCCGTTAACCCCGTTTAAATGTCCTCCGACCGATTCTCGGCTGCTATTACTCTCTCCTCCCCACTGCCTCCGCAGCAATCTTAGATCTCCATCGCTACATATCCTCTGCATTTTCTGCGATGCATAAAAACCACCGGGCATTTTCCTTCCTGTCGGCAAGCTCGGCATCGAACCACTCTCATTTACCGGCCAGTAACTATTTGCTCTTTCTTCCTCGCTCTTCTTTCTAACTACGCGTTTCATCAAGTAACTCTTGAAACCAGTCTTCGGAGAGTTGAGCGGAGGAAATGAACCCTTTTCCTTTACGAGATGTACATCTGATCGACTCGGTTCTAAATAAGACATGATGGACTTGGCACTTCGATTATCGTGCAAATATAGAGATTTTGGATGTCCTACGTCCGCCGTCTCTGACATGCGGCGACGTCGTCCTGAAATTCGAGATAATAATATTATGTAACTTGTGTTTGTTTCACCAAACACCCGACTTATTCCGCTGCAATTGAAAATATTCCTTACCAATTAACGATGGAGGCATTACTGTTGGTAATGCATCAAAGTGTTCTTTAAACCTCGACGACCGTGGCGTATTTGGCGTTGCTGGAGTACTCGGAATACTGTGCCAGGCCGATATTGTTGAGGGACTATCACATTCAATTGTCTCGGTGTACGGGTGAACGGAATGGCGTGATGCCAAACCAGGTTGGGTCGGGGGAATGTGGATACGTGGGGGAATAATGTGGCGGTGAAGACGTGACGTGTCACTGAAAGAAATTTTGTGTGGTTTGTGTAATGGCGTGGGAAGTGTATATACAGAGGCGATTGACGCAGTCGACGCAGTCGATGCAGTCGATGCTACAGATGCGATGCTTTTAGTCCGCTGGAGAGTAGTAAGAGAAAGTTGTAATGAGCCATCAAGTACCATATAATGGTGATAGTGTACGTTATACTTGAAAAAAAAATTTTCAATGGCTACACACCCGTCGATCAAAATCACAATTGTAACCTGTGTGACAATGTGTAGGGTACCGGTGATTATTTGAGATACTGTCAAAGCTGTCCGTGATACCGTTCATATCTGGCATGAGTACATGGGTTAATGCCGCAGTTCGTTTGAGTGATGAAAACGTGCGGGCAACTTTCTTCTTGACTGTTTGGGGAATGGTCAATGAATTGCGTTAATCTCTAATTAATGTAGTACAAATTCGGAATACTGCAATTCTTACAAGAACTTTTTTTCCTATTGGTTAAACAGAAACAATAGTAACAATAATAAGATCAGTATAAATTAATAATAATACATTAATGAATGAATAAGGGCGAAAATTTTTTGCCCTTGTATTGGCGAGACTTACTTTTGATTTGACTTAGTTCCGTGCGACCAGCCAACTGAACGCAAATCTGTAATACCATCTGCTAGTGTCATTTTAACCCGTTCTTTGTTAGAAAAAAGCATGCAATTTATACCAAAGCTATATACGTTCGAAAATGCCTGCCATTACTTACCTTCATCATACATCAATGGGGCCCATCCTTCCACAAATTCGGCGAGAACACCCAATGAATCGACTAGTCTACTTGAGTGTGCCACCAAGGCACTGTAAATACCCTGTCCACACGCATCTTCAGCCTTCGCATGCATGACGTTATCTTTGACGGCTCTAATCTGATTCCGTATAGCTTCTGCTTCTGCCGATACTTGTTCGGTTAAACTATAGTACTGGTCGAATCCCGCTATATCTGTTATTACTCTGACCAAGTCCTCATTATGCATTGATATAACGGCACTAATAACTGATGTCAGCAATGAGGATGCGCCCAATATCTTTGCTAACGAAGAGGATGTCACATTTTCAGCAGTTGTCGATTGTATTGAAGTTATAGAGCGAATGGATGCATTGTCATCGTCATCACTATTGCGTGGTAATCTATGCGATGTGCAAAAACTCGAAACGGAATATCTTTTTGCAGCTGAATTTTGCCCCAAGTTGATCTGTGAACGGCTAAATGGAGATACACGACCGTAAGAGTTTCTTCGTGAGGAGTTTTCATAATCGAACACAGTATTATCGCGTAAATTCTCATGCAAATTCGATAAGAGGATGGTTGGGACTAGAGTAAGGATAGACATCAACGCTGATTCTAATGCCATAAAAGGCGACTGCAGAAATAAAGGGGAAAAAGATAGATTAATGGTTGGATAAGTGAACAGAATTTTTTTCATTTCCTAATTTGTCATTTCGTGTTTATGGATCAAGATGGTACAAAATCAAAAATAGCCTGCATATTGATCGCCGCTATTCAGTCGTAATTGGTGCATACCTGATATTCTCCATTCGATAGTCTTTGATCGAATATCTCTGATCTCTTGTCCTCTTGTATTTTCCTTAGTTTATCTACAATGATTTTGACATCGTCGGGAAGCTGTAAATATAACATTTGTCCTCCGACTTGCAAGTCTCTGTATATGTCGTCTACAGACGTTTCTTTGACATTAGCATACGTGTTCTTGGCAGCAGATGCATATGAGAAATGGGAAGTCGGCGACGAAAAGACGAGGTTACTAGACTCGATGGGAAACAAGCGTTCCAATAACTTTTTAGGATGTCTAACCATTTGGGGATACAATCAGATAGAGTTGTTTTGAGAATGTGACGGAGACTGTGATGACAATGATCTTAATTCAGCACGGTAAAACGGGAATGAGCGGATTTTGGTAAAAAGTAGGCTTGGTAACGATATCAGATAAAGGTATTTGGTTGTGTTGAGCTATTCCATATGGCTTTCAAGGATGATAATTTGTTTGCTAGGTGGAAAGATGAGACTGGAGTTTGTGCAGAGTGTGATAATATCAATCGTTTTATGGTAGAGAAGGATCTGAACTGTAAACCGAAAAGTGAAGGAGTAGGTGAGCGAGTTTGATGTTCTAAGCACGTGCTGAGAAAGAGTATGTTGTTTGCGCGGGTGGGTGTGGAATGAAGGTGCATTATATATATATATAATATAATATATACGATATACTGTATTCAATTTCACACGTTTTTGACTTTTTTTTTTAATGTAGGAGTACAATCTATATGAGGCAAAAAATGGTGAGTTTCCATAAGGAGTTGACCATCCCAAGAGAGAAGCCTTGTGCTCAAGGGAAAGACAAAAAACTGATAATAGACTACGAGGAGAGATCCTATATATTTACATTGGTTCTATTACAATTTTTATATAGTCGCAACCATTTATACGTTTACAATAGATTTGAAACGGAGAAATAAAATTTTTTTAGTAAAGTGAGCTGATGTTTCCAATGCACGTGCTATTCCCGAGTAAAATATTAGCGACCATATTATAAATGGAAACATATTTGGAATTTGAGCACATTGGGAGTTCTTACACAGAATTAAAGACAAACAGCCGCTGCATCTAAGATCTACAATAGAGTGCCAGAATTATCCATAATCCAACTTAATCATTAATAATCAAAGGAATCCCTTTTCACCAATCACGTTGCGGTAATTACATTTTCCGACATTGTCAACCAATCATATTGTATATGACCAGTATACAATGAGCAGAATTTGGAATGAGAACGATGGTAATGGTGATGATGAGGATAGATGGCGATAATGTTTGTGATGAAGGCGACAGTGCTTGTGACGATGATGGTGATGGTACTGATAGTTAGTTATTGTGGGAGATGATTATTATTGTGATGCTGATGATAAGATCATTATTAATAGCACACAGATCACGTTATATTGTGTGTCGATTATAGTATTCCAATATATGCAAAGACAAATGTCCATAGCAAACCCATGTAATCTACCTATATCAGCGCACCGTAGTGCAGCTACTAGAACGACAAGAAAAAGTTATTATACAGAAAAAACAGATCCGATGCTAAATAGTAATACTGTTCGAACACAGTTGCCCGCATTCAAAGGGGTATGTTGCATAAACCTTGATCTAAAATTCACAAAGACCCACATCTCTCTGCATCGATTCAATTTCGTTCAACTTGACCGAATTTAGAATTCTTTTTTGACATGCAATGTCGTGAATATAAAAGTGCCAATAATAATATTAGGTGCACTCAAGGTTATTTGAGATATGCAACAATCTCCGTTTAAGTAATCTGAAAGTAAAGAACAGTAGCTTTTATCTGTCACACTATATTTGTACATATGAAACTTTAAGAAACAAAATGATAACTATAGGAAATGGGGACTATAGGCAGGGTTAATTCCTTGGCGCTAATCAAATAGATAAGCCACTGTTGGACCCTTGCCTTTGTCGATGAGCAGGATAGTAAATAAAAGATGAGAAAAACTATCTAATTAGTATCTAATTACAATAATTCGTCAACTAACATGTTTTAACATACGCGATTTATCACACGATGAAACTATGGAGTTTGGCTATTATTATGCTAATACACAATTTTTAATAACATAATAATAATGAACAAAAGATACATTAAACATATCAAAGGCGATTGAATGGAAAATACGGATTAGTATAATCTAACTAATTGAACACATCTTACAAATAGTCGGTATTGTTAAGTCCAACTACAGTACCACTACTCCCAACTTAGCTAACAAAGTCGAGACAAAAATAGTACTATTTTTGGGTTATCTCTATAGTGACATGAAGTGTGTAATAGTAAACAACCTATTGATTTGTTCCTGAATGGTTTCGCCAACATCCATTTAAAAGCCTTTTTCCCGGACCTTTCCTCTAATCCTCTGTTCTCTACCGATGGGATTAATTCGACAGTCTACAGGTGTATAATCGTCTCTGTAAAACTTTGTCTGCTTTCTAGCTAGAGGTATCCATTCTAGACTTGCTTAAGACAAGTCACTTCTGTACACAGCGGGCACTCCTCTACAGACTATTTGACACTCTGCAAGCTGTACGCTACGGATACGATATTCTGCAGAAAATACGCGATATACACGTACCACTTCGCTACTCTACATCTATAGAGTTCAGTTATACGCTGTCCTTCGATTACTCTAGATCCTGTCGATGGCACACTGCAGGGTAAGTAATGAAATGACTACTGTAGCGTGTCAAAGTGATCGACTGGACGCGACAGAATTGATAATTGGATGTAGGACACCGAATTATGAGCAAAAACCCTTTCGCTATCGATGGACCTTTCTACATAATGATAAGGCGCTTCAATATTTTTTCTCGTTTATATTCATAAGGGAAAAAGCCAACAAACTAGGTTGCTGGGGCTTCTGAAACTGGCCTGTGAGTGCCTAATACAAATGCCAGAATATGGTCTGTCGGCTCTTGAATTGTTGGCTTCAACAAACAGAAAGAATGTGAATAGCATCACTAATGATCGATATCAATAATCGATTTTAATATATTGATAAAGCTATATCTTTCAAATCATAATACATCTATTGCTTGCGTTTTTATGGCAGTTATACCGAACTCTGGACAAAATTGCCAGAACCGATTTTTATAATTAATAACTCTGGATATAACAAATCTCTGGTAATAGCAAACTCTGGTGAAAACTCTTCAGCCGGGCAGTTCGGTATAAACAGTGTCAACTGTATACTGATATGCAGGTCTCTTTTCAACGTTAACTTCTAGTTCTACACACGTTGTTTCATAAAATCTTTCCAAGACATACTTCCAGTGTAAACATATATACTAACATTGTCATTTTAACCATTTTAGTCGCTTTATTTGGGCACTGGCTACTGTTTAGGTATAACGTCCTTTGTTTTCGTTTACACATGTCTCAAAGTTAACAAAGTTTTGGTTTTTTCAGCGAAAAAATACCAGACTCCTTAAAAAGGTTTAGTCCAGGGACCCAAAAACGTATCGTTCAATGGTATAAGACTGCTAGAAAGAACAATAACAACGTGGATGAAGACCTTGAAGATGATGATATCGATCAAGTGATCGAATGGGGATTAGAACCCGAAATATTCCTAAACAGCATGTGACTTATTCCTGACTTTGAATCCAAGTTGGCACAATATCATCGAAATCGCGGATTTCCAGCTTGGTGGCAGAATTTCAAAGGACTGGAACAGACTTGCAATGGCTGATGTTGAGTTTGGAATGGAAGATAGATATCATGTTGACATTAATAACTGGTGTGTTCGTGCTCTACCGGGAAGTAGACAATCTCTCGCTTGGTATGTCAATAATGTAACAATATCTTGATCAGTTATTCAAGCGTTTGATGGTTGCCAACCGATTCAAATCCATCGTGCAACCCAGTTTGGGATACTTGCTGTTGCCTCATCAGAGTATTACTGATACTCGGAATCGCGTTTTTGAGATAAATGCTACTAGAAGAGGTGTTTTTAACATTAGAAATCACCGTAATGTATTTTAAAAGCATTCAGCAATCACTATTGGCTAAGCAATAATATAATGGTTGCATCGAGAACAAGTTTGTTCAATATGTTTTTATTCTAATTATAAACTCAATCGCAAAGAAAGATGCAATAAATAAATAAACATTTGACCTTAAACATATTACCTTTCCGCGTAAAATCTAATTTTTTATCTTTGTGTCGTCTATAGTGATACAGGCCCTAGCACATATTTTTCGACGTAATATATGTGTTGCGAGTGGAGCGAAGCGCAGTTAGAAAGTATTATATAAATCAATGATTTCAGCCATTTCCGCTTATTAAATGTCTGAGTGGTACCACAGCAAAAATTAACCGACGAACAATTGGTGCTGGAAGTATTTCAATCGAATTGATTTTTTTACTACTACTACATATAAATACACAATAATTTAAAATATACAATGCCAAAAATAATAACAACATTGAATCAAATCAGTTATCCCATAAAAAATTCGGAATAATGATCGTACCTTTGACACATCGAACAACCACGAAGAGGCAATGCTCGAGTCTCTGACTCATCTCGGAATGGCAACACACTTGCACATAATTCTACTGGTAGAGCATATAATCCACTCTTAGATTACTAATACTAATGTTAGATGAAAGACTTCATGTTTCTCTCCGCCAATTACCAAAGATAGTGGAACCTGAACTTTGTCGAGAAATTATAACGCGATATCAAATCCAGTTATTTGCTTCGCAAAGCGACTACGTTGCCTCCCAGAGGACGTTGCAAAATGCGTAGAAAAAAAAATCGATCTTAGTAGTTCCTCATCCTCGTCTAAGTCCGGGTCTGGCGCTGAGGACACGTAAGTGTCCTTGCTTCGCAAACCGTCTAGTGATGAAGAGGGCGTAAATAAAGTCCATGCGGTAAAAGCAAAGAAGCATGACCGGAGGATTAGTACTAATGACTTCAGCTACTTCTGCTACAGCATCCGGTTTATTATTATTACACCATAATGTTCGACTGATGAAGCGTGTCCTATATGTGTCTACATACCAGTTGTCTCAAATGTCGGCGACGGGAATCATTCTTACCTCCATGCACTCTGGAAGCATAATCGGCTTCTATTTTCCGTAAGTGACATGAGCTAATACCATAGGTGCTAAGAAGTTATTAATAGGATAAACGTTTACGTTATAATCTTTTCCCTTTAACAAGAATGAAAATCTTTTTGTATAGTCTTTTGGATCCAGATAAGTAATTCTCGAACCCGTACCGGATTTTTTTTCCATAGATAGAAATGGTCGAGGTTCATTATTTTTGTTTTTAGCAGTCCCAAGAATTTTAGAGTTGTACCAGTTTGCGCCATTCGGTTGTAATAATTAATACAAAGGCCTTTTACATCTGCAGGTCTCATTATATCTATTAAGTACCTAAGTTTGGGTTCGATACTATTTAGTGTTTCTTGCGGCAGATCAAAATCTATAAATGGGCGTCTCTATCAATATATTCATGTAATAGTAATGAATGTTCCTGACGATCTCTGAGTATCGATTCTATACCATCCTCGCTATCGGTACCGAGAAATTTTCTTGGATGTACGGAATTATCACGTAATTTGTAATTATATTCGGCTACACTCTCGTTATTATGCCCGCGGTGGTAGAAGGCGGCGCTATTACCGAGCTCAGAAGCAACAATTTCTTGTCCATTTTATAAAAGGGTATTCGAAACTTTTATTGTATTACCTTAAGAAAATGTTCAAATTAAAAAAATATATTTCTTCGTAATAATTACCTAACAATTTTATACCAGTTGGTATTTTGAATTCGATACGCAATTTAATGGCGGGAATTTATTATATGCAGACAATGTCAATGTAACATAGCAGTGTCAAAAATGTGCTAACATAGACATGTCAATTACTGTGCAGCTGATCGCTCCCTATATATCGAAATATGGTGTCAAAATAGTGAAACAATAGAAGATATATAAGCAGTTGTAGTTTTCCGCTCTGAACAGCATCTTCAGTCCATCTTTAGTTCGAATCATTATTATAATTATCCTTTTAGGATAGCTCTTTATATTCTAATAAATGAAGTGTTGAAATATAATTTATTGGTTAGCTTCCTGATTTATATTCCCCATAGATCGCTGGTTAAGTGATAAATCGCTTTCTCAATCAGCGGTTAATAAGTTTGATCTTGCCCATTGAACTTATCGGAACCTAGGCATCAGGATTTCTATATAATTGCATGTTTAACACATTACTATTTATAACTTTCCTGTCGATAGATTTTCTTTAATAATCCCTAGCGAATCATAATTGTTGTTTGACTCGAGGTTAAATAGAATCCAGAGAAGGCATATTAGTATATTTACCCCTATGTATTAGTAATTACTTTTACTGTTTTCGAAACTGATAAGCTATCACTTTATTCCCTCGCATTATCTATCGACTGCCATAGCCATTTTAGAGACCTCCATATCCATCACCTCATACATAACCTTACACCTTAAATTAATGAGAAAAGGTAACAAGAGAAAATTTTTTATAGTGTTGAGACAGTTATCCAGGATTAGTGTCGCGATCCGGCATTGTGAGCCGTCAGCGAGAAAGCCTAACACAGGTCACTAACTGTCAGTTTGGTTAAGTTATTAGTAGGAGAAACCGCGTTCCGTTCGAAGATAGCTAAATCAGGTTGCCATCATGTGATAATATGCCGATAATAACAATAGAAAGATTGCCAAAAACCCGATTTGTTGGCCCACGCGCAGTAATCGAAACAATCTCCAAAATACAGAGAATGTCTTGACGCTTAGGTTCTGCTCGAGTTACGTGATGAGTGAGGACGTGCTAGAATCCCTGATGCCGTCGTAGCAGTGTTTGCACTATTGTTCTGATTAAAGTTTTGGTTATTATCTACATTCGAAACTGAAGTTTGTGGTTTATTTCCAAGCTACGATTACACGCAAAAGCTAGTTTAACAAGAAATGTATCGCTGTGCTGTCATGTACAAATGATTCCATGTGATATTGACTTATATCTTGGTATGTTACACTAACGAGTTATTTTGCTCAAGTACAATGCATACGATCGACATGTTGAAAAAATGGTTTGATACAAAATCGAATGGGTAACAATCCAAAGATAATAAGCGGTGTCTACATACTTCAAAAAGTCTTAAAGAGCAAAGCACATATCGGAGTCACAGGAAATCTGAGCGTATCGTGTACCCAATGTAACTTCTTCCTATGTTTCACTTATCATCTATCATCATCATTCTAACATTTACTATCTCTGTGCCCAAACTCAGCATCGGCTCGCCCAACATAATCATGAAGCATATGGTTGTAACGAAGCAGGTTACTTGGGCGGTAAATGGAGACCTGTGCTAGCAATAACGGGTTTCGATACTCATATCGAGGCAGAGAATTTTGAAGCTCTCCTTCGTGACCGGGTACAAGCCAACATTACAACCCGTCACGAAGTCGATGAATGTAGGGGTGGTACTCCCACAGGCGTATTAAAACGAATTCTTACTGCCAGACATCTATTAAGAGATGAAAAAGACGAAAAGTGGGAAATGAGAAGAACTAACAGAAAATATATTCTTTATTGGATGATCGATGATGAGTTGCAGCTGGAACAAATGAGAAAAGGGTGGGGAACAAAGGATAGGGTCGTTGTGCACGAAGATTTGGATCCAAAGGTGTTAACAGAGCATAAGCCAGCTCCTCGTATTGCGGGAAAGAAATTTTTTAAAGAGAAAACAGAGAAATAAAATGGAAGTAGGTTTGATGTAAAAGAATATAAATCTTGGGGTTAGTATTGTAGGCATTTGTTCGATATTGCCTATAATTAGATCAATATAGAATAATTTGCATTGATTTCAGTAATCTTAATTAGATCATAATAACTACCCTGTAGTGTTTATGAATCTGTCGTCAAACGGGCAACGATGAGTTTTTTGAATTCATGTCATCCAGAATCCATCTCAGTCTGCGACGATCGATTGTAATTATTCGAAGGGACACTAGGCTTGTGCCGAAGTTAGACTACAGTACCAAAAATTGGATCACATCGTGCTAGTGCTCCGGGATCCGATTTTGTCGTCGTTCGAGCGACGTCTCGATTTTGTATTTGCGTGATATACTGTTATTGATTGCGGGTAGTGAATGCTGTCTTGTTTGATCAAAGTATATTGTATGATTGGCAAACTATGTCAAGAATGACTATTGCTTATTGTTTGATTAAAGGTATGTGGGAGCTATCTTCCGGTATTTAATGGGCAAGTGCGGTCTTCTTTTATATTATTTCTGAAGACAACTACCATAATTATATAACTGACGCCATTGAATGTATAAAGGGATGTCTACGTAGGTTATACCACTTTAGTTAATGGACAAAAAAAATCTGTAGACATTATCAGTGATCTCAAAAATTATGAACAGGCATTGTCTGATCTTAACAAAGCTCTAGAAATCGGTCCAGAAAATGCATCTTCGCTTGAACATCGAGGTCGGATGTGTCCAACTGAGAATTTTAGAAAGCAATGTATTAACATTACATGTAAAACTTGGGGTTAAAATTGATTATTACCGAAGAAAAACTATATTATACGCGTCACGACACGACAACAGTATTAATATGACCGGCCTGTCGCCTTGTAAAACGCTCCCGATGATCTGAATTACTAGTTTTTAGCTCCCGCACCGAACTTTCGTGGCTTACAACCATTGAATAATACAATCCCTGGCAATTCTTCGCACAAATTGTTGTTGCTATGTAGATACACAAAATCCTGTTACGGGAATCTCCTTTATATAGGTATGTAAAGTGTGTTGATCTTCAAATATTTCAGGAATTGACTAAATGATATGTGCGTAATAAAAAAAGAGCTACTTGTTTTTATCTCCCATACATTGACCCAACATAATCAATTTAAAGAGCCTGGGGCTTGGGTATAGAATTAACGGTCTCACCCACCATCACAATTTCCAGCAGTCTATATACTACATTTCTTATACCACTTAGCATTTATATTAAAAATAACCCGTTATCCTTATTTAGAAATTATGGGTTGACGATACCGGTTGTTTACGGATTTCAAAAGTATTTATATAGAATTTTTTAACTGTAAATGATAATAGGAATGGCGCAGTCTTCTAAAAGAAATCGGGAACCTCTTTACTTTGGGCGAGAAGGAACATCTCCGGCATTCTGGAAGTTTTTATGCCGATTCGGATAAAAAATTATTACTAATTACTTATACGTCATACAATTCATTTGTCATCTTGCCGCAGCAGTGACACAAATATAAATAGGGAACATTTCCGTTTTATTGAAATGAAAAATTTTTTTCAAAGTCTCCTTTTTTTCGGGTACGTTGTAGTTAATCATACTATTAGTCACATATATATATATACTTCATCGATCCAATATACAAAAATATTTAATTTAATATCTAGACAATATGGGACGCCGTCCAGCTCGTTGCTACAGATACTGTAAGAATAAACCATACCCAAAGAGCAGATACTGTCGTGGTGTCCCAGGTGAGCGAGCATATACTTGTTCTTTGCTTCTTCTGTCTTTCTGAGGACCAAAGCATCAATTCTGATTTGTAATTATAAAACTTTCTTCTACAAGACCCAAAGATAAGGATTTTTGATCTAGGACGCAAGAAAGCTAACGTAGATGACTTCCCACTGTGTATACATTTGATTTCTGAGGAATATGAACAGTTATCCTCTGAAGCGCTTGAGGCGGGACGTATTTGTGCTAACAAGTACATCACAAAAATGTCTGGCAAGGACTCGTTCCATCTGAGAGTGAGGGTACATCCATTTCACGTGATTAGAATCAATAAAATGTTGTCGTGCGCCGGAGCCGATAGACTCCAGACGGGAATGCGTGGTGCATTTGGAAAACCCACTGGGACTGTTGCAAGAGTTAATATTGGACAGATCATTTTCTCAGTGAGGAGTAAGGAATCAAATCGGGCAGTAGTCATTGAAGCTCTCCGAAGAGCTAAGGTTAATATTTTGGATTCGAGTTTTGAAAGTTGATCGATTCTCTCAATTGACTGTGCAACGTGGCTATTATATTAACATCTGAGTACTCTTTCTTTTTGTAATTATAGTACAAGTTCCCTGGACGCCAGAGAATCATAGTGTCTAAGAAGTGGGGATTCACCAAACTTTCTCGCGAAGAGTATGTCGAAAAACGTCATGCTGGCCTCTTGAAACCTGATGGTGCTTATGTAAAATATCTCACTCAACATGGGCCGCTCCAGTCTCACCTTGATCATTTAGCAGCGACAGCTGACGAGGATTAACGTTGATATTCTATATTAAAATCAATAATAAAATGGAGTTGACGTTGAGCGTGGTATTTACGAGGGTGTTTACATCGCTTATGTCTATTGTGTGTAAGCATGCTTGATTTTCATTTTCAAGCATTGGCCATTTTTTGTGTTTAAATGTTTGCCAGAGTTGATTTATATTCGGCGAATACGAATTGTCTCATTAAATCAGACATTTGATCTTCCATGGATCGAATGTACCTGATATTTAGCACATTAACTCTGAGAAACGCTCTAGTAGAGTCTTGGTGCTTGTTGTTAGGGTTTTTCAACTCACGTGTTTATGGCATTCTAATTTTGTTACAGTAATAAGGCCTTAAAACGTCGTTCACTCATTAAGCGGGGATTCTTTTATTGATAGAAATGGAATCGGAATAAATTAATAATTTCTCTTTCTGGCTTTTATTGCAACCAGAAAGTTACTATAAATTCAGCAAAGGGATGGTTTCTTAGTGTAAGGCGTCCTCCGTTCGTCGTATTTATTCTGGTGATCAATAATTATAATTGATCAGTTATTCGCATAAGACTTCGATGTTCATAATTTGGGTTGGATATCATATGATCAAATTCTATGCGTGAATTGATTATTAAAAAAAGCTGCCTGTCTAAACTAGGCTTAATATTTACCATTGCAGCAGAAAAGTATCTTTTCAGCTTATCATAGCTACGTCCTATCTATCCTTGTCAAAATGAAAATCTTAAAGCCTTACCGTCACATTTGTAGCAGCTGTAGAATAAAATTAATTGTGTTCTTGTTAAGGACCCAGTCATTAGTGGGATGACATGATTTTGCATAGAATAAAGTAGTTAAACAAAGTAAGAAGTACTTGAAGAGTAAGTATAAGTGTACTTAATTATTGGAATTTTTAGAATTAAACCAATACGCGATGGGAAATTTTGAATTGTCACAAAGTTGTCATGTCGTATATTTGAGAGTGCAATTATACACGACACTCGAAAAAACTGGATCTTATTTTGAACCTTGAGAACCCAGTTATAGTAATAGAACTACCATTAAATGCATATGTCAGGTCTTACCTTTAGTCTATTATATACGTGTTATTCTCCGTTTTAATAATATATGCACATATTTGTGTTCCTACGTTTGAGGCAACTATAATAAATAGATTTTCAGTCATTATTTATCTGCTTGCTTCTGTGCGTGCGCAAGTCTCGGTATTTGTGCCTGGAGCCTTATGTCTCTCGTGTCCTTTGATTACCCTATTTATTCGCGCATCAAGTGACTGTTGTGGAGAGAATTCATAACATCATAAATCAATAATCAAACCAATTGTAGCACTGTTGAATTTTTGAATATGAGGAGCCTGCCAATAGGTCTTATCAACCTAATTCAATTAAAGAAATGTGCTAACACAAGAAACTCTTTAATATTTACCCCATGCGTCAAGAATATTTTTATATAAATGAACATTAATTCATAGACCCATGGCATGACATTTTTTGTTATGAGAATTTTAATAATAGCGTCGTAGTTAATATTAAACTGATACAGATTTACTAATCCGAAAATAAACAGACGATTAACTGCTCAAATAAAAGACAAGTTACAAGACAACAAAACGCGGGAACGTGAACGGTATTTGTTAAAATACGTACACTGTAATGTGAAATAGTTTACAATTTGAACATTCGTACCCAGTTTTACGATAGGTCTACAAGCTACGGGGGACACAGTCGTAATTTATTTAATTCCGTAAAAAATTTGCTTTGGCACATATAGAAAATATTGCACATTTTTATTTACTTAAAGCAGCAATCACAGCTTGAATTTGGTTGGGCATTATACGTAAAGTTTTGTCCCCGTCTCAAAAGTCACCGACCACTCCCTTACATTTGCAATTATATTGGCATAACGAGCAATGTAATTACTGTGAAATAATACTGAATTTAGTGCACATTATAGCAATACATACTAATACACAAAAAATTGCGAGAACCTATTCGGCCATGTCGAGGAAAACACGACGTTTCCAATTCGAAAACATAATAAATACTCAATTTTATGTTATTATTCTGCAAGATCGTATTCCTGTAATTAAGCAAATGCTATTGGAAAGAAATTGGCGGTTTAAATTAGCCAAGTTATTCCTTAAAAGAATGTCCTCTAAGTTATGGACTGAACCCGATCGAAAACTTGTTAAACTGTAAATTACAAGTTTATTCGAGAGTTTGGGTCACTAAATTATAGAACAATGGAACATGTCAATATTGTAAATTGACCAGATGCTGTCTTTCATACCTGCAGCTGAATCCAAATCGTAGCTATTTCTCGGTTTAGGCAAATCTAGAGTAGGTAAGAGCTTACTAGAATATTTACTCTCCTTCTCGAGACGTGATAACGGTTTTACATCATTATGGTAAACGGCATTCCATGTGTTGTCATCAGAATTGTCCTTGTTCGCCTCTATAATAAGCTTCCAAATATCATTAAAAAGTGTGTTTGCATCCGGACGCTTGGCTGGATCAGCATCACAGTACCGCTCGGCAAGTTTCTTGTATTCCTCTGGTGCGGAATCAGGCATCGATGGTCGTAGTCCGCCCATAATGCTGTATACTAAATCTCTATCGAACTGCCTATCTCTAAAAGGTGGTTCACCAGTGGCCATCAAATACATAATAATGCCAAAAGAATATATGTCTGTTTTTGTAGTAAATTTGTAGGTATGGAAGACTTCCGGTGCAATAAAGGGTAAAACACCTTGAATGGTTGAATTTGACTCGCGTGAATTCGCTGATCGTGAGAGACCAAGATCGCATATCAGTGGGTGACTTGATCGGAACTCTGTTTCATCATTAGCATCATCATCATGATACAAAACTATGTTTCCGCCATGAAGATCACAATGCACAATTCCTGCAATATGAATATAACTCAGATAATTTGCAATATCCTTCAAATACTCTAATTTCATTTTCCACGTCATTTTGTTAATATTTTGATCTAAATAAGACAAAAGACTACCATTGTTAGCATATTGCATAACGATCATGTACTCTTTTGTTTCTGGATCTTGTGTGACTCCATAAAGGAGGAGGAATCGATAACCACTGTTTACACACTTGGCATGATTTCTGAACTATTAAATAAAATAAATACAATGTCAAATTAAATATCATAATCACTTTAATATTAATTAATCTACCAATTATTGCTTACCTCGGAAATAAATAATTCCGGTGTTTCATCAAAATTCTTAAAACGTTTAAGAACAACAGTTTGTGGCATATCCTCTTCTGAATACTTTCTATATTTGGCAGTATAAACTGTTCCATAACCACCAGATCCAATCTCCTTAGTTTCGTCAAAGTCGCTATACTGCATATACTTCACATATGGATTAATTTGTCCAATATTGCGTGTACGTCGTGGTAGAACACCAAATAATATTTTCGCGTCGACGGTTCTTGAGTGATACCAATAATCCAAATATTATTAGGTGTTAGTATCTCCGGGTAATCTGTAGTTAGCTATTTAATAAACAAAACAATCATTACATCAATCGTCGATTAAACGCATCATAAATACGCAAAGCTAACAAGCTAACAACACTATTTGCATTGTTTACACGTGAAATGATTTACCTGATAAAAATCAAACGATTGCGCATCAACTATCGGGTTGAATATCACTCTCGTTGATTCAATTGTTGTCGGTTCTAGCCAATCTGCTATATGTGTGCATCCGTGGCGTAATGATGTCATATCTTGTATATTTAATAATAGAGAGTATTTGATCCATTGTATATAGGCATCATACTTATTCTTCATATTACTCCACGACTTTATTATGAGTAAATCCAAAGACTTGTTGCCCGTAGTCCAATCGATAAGTCTAGGTGCTTTACACCAATAACAGAATGCATTTATCTCAGGTTCGAATTGCTTCGTACACGCCAGACATAATCCAATCTCATCACGCTGTTTTATTAGACAATACTTTTGTCTACTTGCATCATATGTGAATCCGATGGTAATCCAAGCATTCGTGGTAAGAATATCTGGATGCTTATCACATAACTAGTGGAAATAACACATAATAATAAGTCAACAATTATTTAAACTATTCAATAAACATGACGCATAAGTAAATGGTTTACCTCGGCATAATATAAATCATGTGTCTCATCCGTTATCTCGAGTGAAATCAATTTAACTTGTTCACGAGTAGGTAGTCCACGTAAGTATGCACCATATATCCGCCTATCATAAATACAATCAAATGGAATCCATTCCAAATAGTGCTCATTTGGTGAGTTTGTTTGTAGTTGAGATTTCTTAATAAACTCATCGAGTTGCTTGTTGTTGCTAGTCCATCCATTGGATAATTGTTTATGTCCACAAATGCACCACACAGGACTACATCGAAGTATCCCACATGTGGAGCAGAATCCATATCGATAATGACAATGATAAAAGCGTTTATCCGCAACCATGTAATAGCTACCGTCATACTTGGTAAACCCTTTTATGAGATCGTTGCGACGATTAAGCCATGTGGAATATCTTTTGAAATTGTCGCTATTGTTACTCTGCTTGTGTGTTGGAAGTGAGAATATTCTGGCAAACTCACTCACAAGTGTTGGTGTACATTCTTCGCTGTTTCCAAGCGATATCAGCGTTATCAGCGTTTCATTAAACGTTTTTTTACGGATAGCATAGTGGACAGCGTCTATTGGAGTTGACTTAATATCAGTGATTTCGGAACAGGGAATCCATACGACAGGTTGACTTTCCAAGGAGGATTGAATCAAGTTTTCAATTGCTGGATTATGCATATCCTTAACAACACCTGGAGCGGACGACATAGTTTGAATGATTTTCCAAGCAATCTCGGAACATTTATTGTGTTACATCGCACAATTGTACACTCACGCTGTACTAAGAACAATTTATTGTGACAGATTAAAATGAAATTTTCTCTATTTTAATACAAAATTTAAAATTTTTTGGGGGCAATTTTCTAGGCTTTTTTTTGGGGGGAGATTTGGGATAGGATTTAGGGTAACTTTGTTAATAGAAGAGTACAGTATATATGGGTTTCAGAGGCATTAAATGAGAATCCTAGAAGATCCCAAATTTCGTTTTAATCCGATTTCGTTTTAATCTGCCACATTTATTAGCGCGGCAGTAGTTTCACCGTAGCGTAGTAGTTTCAATGGGAAAAATTAAATAGTTTATTAGTATTTTGCATTGTTTATCGATATAAATTATTCCATATGAAAAATCTATGAATAATTATATAGAGTTCTCGTGATATCTTCAATCGCATCGTCTGTAAAATAAAAATTATCATTAACAAAAACATGGTATTATTATTATACAGGTAATCTGCTGGTTTTCTCCTTTTCCTCGCAACACGGCAGTGTTGAGTGCGTTTTGTGGGTCTACCCATTATTAAAGAGCGAAAAATTTTCGTTTTAGAGATCATATTTATCCAAAGGTCATGTAACACAAGACTTCCATTTTTGTTAAGGCTTTAATAAATGGGCCAGATTCAAGATAAAATTTACCAGAAAAGGCTGTTTCAAATTTCTGCTCACAATATAAATTAACCAACAATTTTCTAAACATAGTTTTGCTTGTATTGTTGTTTGAATTCATCAATTTTTGTTTGATGCGTACTTGTGTCCCCCACCATACCAAAAAAAAAAAAAAAAAACGTGATTTGTCTCAGTGAGTAACATATGTTCCCAGCGAACTAGATGTCGTTCGAACAAATCATGGGTCGCTTGCAATAAGCTAACAAAGTTTTATGAAAAAAGTTTCGTTATTATTATGTACAGCCCCCTCCCATAAATGACTGAGTAACACAAAATTTCGTAAATTATATGTCGAATTCGCACGCATGTAACA
>CAJVPI010000640.1:0-24657 GCA_910592345.1 Paraglomus brasilianum
ATTAAGAGTAGCTGTTAAATCTGAAGTGTTGTATTCTTATTTAATTGTTATATATTTTATAATTATTACGGATAGTACTTGATATTATTTGCATTATTTTACACGTAAAATAATTTACCTGATGAAATCAAGCGACTAAGTATTAGTATTACCTATTGCTATTACTATCTGCTTGAGTGTCACTCGTGTTGATATTGATTCATTTATTGTCGCTATATGTGTGCATCCATGGCGTAATGACATCATCTCTTGCACGTCTGTCAATAGAGAGTATTCAATCCATTGTATATATGCATCATACTTATTCTTCACATTACTCCACGACTCCATAATAAATGAATCCAATGACTTGTTGCCCGTAGTCCAATCGATAGGTCTTGGTGTTTTACAACGAAGACAGAATGCATTTATCTGGGGTAGTAATTGCCCTATACACGCCAGACATAATCCACTCTCATCATGCTGTTTCATTAGACAATATTTTCTTTCCCATTTATCATCATATGTGAATCCGATGGCCCAAACATCCGTGGTAAGAATGTCTGGATGCTTATCACATAACTAATGGAAATTATGCATAAGCCAATAATTATTTAAACTATTCAATAGACATGACGCGTAAGTAAATAGTTTACCTCGGCATAATATAAATCATGTCTGTTATCTCAAGTGGAATCAATTCAACATATCGATCAGTAGTAGGTAGATCATACAAGTATACACCCAATAGCCCCCCACCCTCAATACAATCAAATGGAATCCATTCCAAATAGGCATCATTTGGTGAGTTTGTTTGTAATTGAGATTTCTTAATAAACTCATCGAGTTGCTTATTGTTGCTAGTCCATCCATCGGATAATTGTTTATGCCCGCAAATGCACTACACGGGACTGCATCGGAGTATTCCACACGCGGAGCAGAATCCATATCGAGAATAACAGTGATAAAAGCATCGCTTAGCAACCATGTAATACTTGTCATTATACTTGGTGAATCCTTTTATCATGCTGTTGCGTTCCTCAAGCCATACGGAATATCGTCTAAAGTTGTCGCTATTATTATTGTACTTGTGTTTTTGGAAGTGAGTATATTCTAGCAAACTCACTCACAAATGTTGGCGTACATATCTCATCATTTCCAAGTAATACCAGCGTTATCATCGTTTCCACTTCATCTCTATCAGAATATGGTTTATATTTGCGAATGGCGTAGTCAATTTGAGTTGGCTCTATGTCGGTGAATTCCGAACAAGAAATCCATTCAAGAGTTTTTTTACTAGTTGCGATCAAGTTGTCAATTACTGGATCCTTAATTAACGACATGGTTTTGAATAAAAAACTTTTTCACGGAGAGAGAGATCAATTCTCAACAATTATGTTACCTCGCACAGTCACTTGGGCTGACCCAACTGAGGTACAGCAACTATAAGATTTTTAGACGCAAAACAATTACTGTAAGATGGGATTTCACGGTCTCAAAGCTACTATTATCATGCTGCATAAAAGAACTTATTAGGTGCGCATACTGGGGGACATCAACATTTAGTATTGCTTTAGGTGGAGTTTTTCCTGATCTATAGCAGTATTTATATTCTTCGATTGTTGCGTTCAAATGCGGCTAGCTAGGAGGGTTTTCAAGGAATAAACTCTATGGCAAGACCTATTATGCGCAAAGGTAAAATTACCAATTTATTATTCTGCTCGTTAACACACTATATTAATTAAATAAAAAAATATTACATTTAGGCGACTGATAAAGTAGTGGTCCAAAAGTTAGGTTTGAGGTATGCGTACAGTGAAGGAAGATTCCTCAGAATAGCCAACTGATATTGTACAAACGTTAAACTGGCAATGGACACTGTGTATAAACTATAGCAATGGAAACAGGACAAACTGGAGTTAGAATTTTATAAACTTACAGTCCGAGATTGCGCAATTCGTTCTCGCAAACCCGCATGCGCTTTGTATATAATAATAAGCGTAAGTCCATATTGTTCTTAACAAAAAACCAAAACATCCAAACTGGGATTGTGCGAATATTTGCAATGCATTTTGTTATACAGAAATGCTCGTTCACCTGCCAAATTTGTCAGGGAAGGTAAGCTGATGAGAGCACCCTGAATTTAATTAGTGATAACAATAAACTTTTCAGGAAAACTGACACGGTGTCACAACAAGGTGCCCAGTAAAGCTGTTCTTATCTATCTCATACTTGCAAAAGATGGGAATAATAGCCGTATAAGGTGTTGGAGATGTAGGGAGAAACTACTGCGCGGAACCTTTTCATGAATATCCACAAAATTCTGACAAATTACGCTTTCCAAGCGGATCTTTTCTACATGCCAACCCTACAAGCTTTTGGATCTCATTCAAGTTAATCTCGGCTGTAATCTGTGCGTTGGTGACCCAAACTCAAATTCTCCAGATAACTTTCACGTTCAATGCATACTGTGTTTTTTGCTCGAATATGTTGGCTAATAGGTGTTTGTCTTTAATTCGAAAACCAAGGAACGAGATAATAGATTTGATTAACTCTCAAATAAATCTTAAAAAAAATTATTATGGTAAATGCGCAAGAACGACTGGATAAGAATTGCGATTCCATTCCTCTTAACAAGTGATACAAAGTACATGACACAATAAGTGTAGTTGATTATCCTTGGATCTCTGCAAGGATCGATTTCTTGAATCGACGGAATCTTTTAGCACTTTGTGAAATAACCCCTGATTTGAAGACTTAGGAAACGATCAATAGATAATCAATTTTGTTCTTCAAGATAATAGTGAAAAACAAAGTAAATTAAATTGGTTTGCAGCATCAAATTCAAATAAAAATAACGAGTTTATCGCACAAATTATGTGGTTACTACAACTGGTCTCTCGTTAGAATAATAACTGCCAAACTACTCGCGCCGGCATAAGCCGAGTTGACCGTAATTCTTGAATTTATTTATTTACTCTATTTGTGCAAAGTCTACGGCGTCGGAATGTGAACGCGACTAAATTGTTGGTTAATGAATGAAGTTAAATTTTATTCTCTTCTCTATATAATTCTCGCTAATCTTTCTCTTCCTGTTAGAGTTGGAATTTTAGAATTATTGATGGCTAGTTTATTATTGAAAATTTGTCGTTTTCCATAATTACAGCTAATTTACAAATATGGGCTCGCGTGTCGATGTCAGCCTCTTGCTATATCATCTGCAGTCAGCACATCCCAAACTTTCTTGTGAACCAATTACTAATACCACCTTCCGAGACTGAAATCAATACCTTTGTTTTAATTTGGACTTTTAATGTTCAATCATTTTATCCAAAGTGCATATAAATGCAGTAAGAAGGAAATCACAACAATTTCAATAAATTAATTACAAGAGAAAAAAATTTTCGAATAATTAAAATAACAGTCCACCATCATAGTATCAGTATGGATAAGAACTAATTAGTTGACAGATCCTAACCCTTTACGGATTGAGAACATACTCCAAAAATTTTACAATATTATGAGGCATTGCATGTAGAGCCCAGTTATATCGAATTTGAGAGTACAAGAAATATATTCTAGTCGTCGATGATAATGCAGACATGACATGAGGTATGTTGGGTGTATATTAATTTGTTTTTACGTCATTTTGTAAACCATTTTTATTAGAACTATTTGAGCAATTTGATCAAGAAGCAGTTTGATTGCGTTTCCGCTGCTGATGGTTGTGATGCTCTTAAAATCGTAAAGAGCTCACAACAGTAAGTCAAACTCATAAATTCCATGCATTTAATCTATGCAAGAAAAGTAAGTCTTAGTTATAACCAAGTGCGTCGTATAACAAAAATATCTAAGCTGTTAGAAATTGGTTTTGTTTATAATAAACAAAAAAATGAAGTCATTTTTATTGTGCACGTAGATTGGCCTGTTTTACAATAAACTTCGTTTATTTATCTGTCTATTACAATTCTGCGCATCAACTAACATTAGCCATACTCTGTGGCGAATAATCAAGCTTTAGCTTCCACATTGGAGTAGAGATATCTCCTAATACTAATACTAAGTTTGCATTTTGGTTGTTTGTTCTTTCGGGAAGTAAAAGAATAAATGCCACATTCAATTGCTTTGTTAACAATTACTTCCACCTTTAAACTTCTGGACTGATTACCGTATACTACCGTGAATAAGCACCCATCGTGTGAATAAGCCCCCCAAGATTACCCAGATTAATTGCATCGCGTGCCCCCCCACCCAAAGTTCATTACGTAAGTATACAAATCAAAAATTTTTATTTCACGATAATAGTACGCTTCTGGTTACTGCAATCACTGTTGTAAGCTACCCCTTAACGTTGTTGTGGCAGTAAAATATTTCATAACTTTCTAGATAGGGCTAACAAAACCCATACTTTCAGTCAACTACCGTGAATAAGCACGATAGGATCGTCAACTCTTATCGGCATTATCAAAATAATCTGACCAGATCATAGAACAAATAGATCACTTTGTCCAAACTCTTATTTATATTGTGATATTTTTATCTATTAATTCATCTATGATTAACTGAAACTAAATTATGATTCCCAATAATACAAATTTTCGTATAATTGTTTCACCTGAATTTCAAGAGATACATATTGTGACAGTGTTTCAAAAAGTGGTATCACTCTATTATTGTTAAGAAAATTAATAATTAAGCTAACACCAATACATATACAATCTATTTTGAATACAATAACTTACTTAAGTTTGAGAAACTCTGCCTATATGTTGGATAAATATCTAATTAGATTAGTTGCAATGTCATAGGAGACTAACATTGATACAGTTTACTCACATTGATTTTCTTATCATTGTTGTGTTCCTAAAAAGAATGAAATATTAATAAGAATGAATTACATTTATATTTGTAAACTGATGCAGATATAAATCTGAATACCATCAATGGCAACTGGCCAGATTCAAAAAGTCTCTGCTTTTCCGACTTTATAAATAACAAAAACCATAAATACTGTATTGGTGATTAAATTCGAAGTGAGCAAAAAAGGCATGTTTATGTTACCTGAATTTGCATTTCATTCATTACAAGACCACTCCATTTTTTATGCATTTCAAGAGGTTTTGCTGGATGACCTATATCACATGCCTGGGAGATTTTAACTATAAAGTCTTTGCTAAGAGCATGACTTCCAACCAATTTGATACCTTTATAATAATCTTCATCAAACTCAACTTGTAAATGTCATTCTTTCCTATATCACTGTTAGTTGATAGCTAAAACGCTATAAGTATATAGTTATAGGAATGCTTAAATTACAACTCAATATTCAATTACTTACAATCTTCTGAAATTCACTCAAATGTAAATCATGATCTGCCATATCAGTACTAACAAAAATGAAGTTTGATATGCTAATCTGTAGTCTTTACAATTTAATGAAAATCACGGTAACCTTACCTCAATATCAAATCAGTTACACGGCCAGTAAATAGTAACAAGTCGTTATCATTTAAGCATTGCAAAAAGTTATGTTTCTCTTGAAATAAGAGATCACAAGCAAAAACTACATGATAATGCTGGGAAGAACTTGTTAGACACACTAATCCCAAATCAAAATGCTAAAGTTCATTCCTATTCCGGCTGTGTATATACCTCTAGAAAATTCCTTCTATTATTATGACTTGTGAAATATCTATTCAGTTTTAACTCCTGTACTGCTTCAGTATTATGTTCTATTCTCAAAAGAAAATCTGCACTGAGCCCAGGGTGATCAATGTCATGAACTAGAGCAGCTAAATGGAATGTAACCGTTAATAAGTGGCGTAACTTTCAGGATAAGTCTGTCTACTGACCCACCAAAAAGCAATGTTAATACATCCAGATCAGATAATATCTCTTTTATCTCTTGTTGTTGCGTGAAAAAATAAGCAGCTGCTCAAAAAAGAGAGTTCGTTACTAAAATTTTTAGTATTTGGTGGTAAATTTCATCAATATATCATACATTGTAAAACATCGCCTGCGTGAAATGCGTTGTGATCTGTCCGCAAACGGTGGAATGATGGTGTGAACAAGCCGCCCAAAGTTAACGCGTGTTAGAATAACCAAGATGTTTGTGCTTACATGGATTCTCTGAGTTATAGGCTGGAAAACAAGATGATAATTAGTTTCATATTTACAGCTGTTAGGCTCTTGTTTAATATAAATTGCTAAAGCTCACATTTTTCAACACTTTTTACAAATTCGTTGAATTTGTCCTTATCAGCTCCGACTCTCGTTAGTACGTCCGCAAAGACTTGAGCCGCAAGAGTAGCTAACGACACATTGAATGTGTCGTTCGACCAATTCTAAAATTATGATCACGCTTTAGTATTAGTATTAGAAGATGGCAATCAATTTAATTTTTCACATAGCAATTCTTACGTTAGTTTCTCTCAGAGCCATGTCAACAAACTGACTGTTATTTCGACAGTATTTACAACAATGGTTGCACCAAATGTGCAAAAAAAAAAAGGCAATTGTTTAAATTGCTCTAATTTCACAATGAACAAACCAATTAAAGCATATCATATAACATTTTAAAGCTTGGAAGCAGTAGATTTTATTAATGTAAATTTATGAAAATTTCCCCCTATTTATTACTGTTGAACATTTTAAACTAATTAGAAGGCTATCGGGAATATTATTCCAATTCTAATTCACTAAATTTTTGGAATTTCCAGTTTCATCAAGTTTTTTGGGAGTGGAATTTTTATCTGCGAATATATTTCAGAAGCATTGCATGTTTTCTGCTTTAGAAATGCTCTTGCTTAGATGGGAGCCATTTGTAGTAGAATAAGTCTCAGAATTGGCAAGTGATTAGACTTATAATTACATAAAACAAATAACACTAAAATGAGCTTTCGTTTTTATTTTACATGACATGAATAGTCCAAAATTGGGCAAGTTACATATACACAAACTATAGATAATGCTGGGAATTACCATTTTTTTGCACACCACGGTATGACAATATTCTCCTACAAATATAACACAGGGGACTTTCTAATAATTTGAAAGACTTCATAGTCCTCAACGTCGAAGGTATCTCTATCAATAATACCATATTCGTACGAAGATTGCCTACTAGACCATTTTTGGTTGTTATCAGAGGTTGTATCATTTGCATGATTCATCCACAAGTCGCCATTTCCAAAACAAGGACCGCACCGTTCAGTCCATCTGATCGCATAGTTAACAGAATTCAACATAACTCGACTCAATTTAGAATGATTATTGTCTCCAAACGAAAAAATAAAACTATCGTGTGCTCTGACGTATTTGCTATCGTATGCTTGCTGCCATTTCGTTGGATTGTATCCGCCAACAAGCTCGCCTGTTCCACTGATTTTGGCTATCACTACTGTCGGACCTTTATTATCGCAGTGGTTGTGGAATGTCCGCGCATCAAAGCCATCTCGACTGCCACTGTAGTTAATGAACGAGAATAAAATAAGCACAAGGGTTGTTTTGGATTATAAACATAATTTTATGTAGACGCTTAATATCCACCGTAAAAGTAGACGAAATTCATGTGACATGTCTTTATAATTGCTTAGCGTTATTGCATCGTATTTCCGGTCTACAAAGAGATTAACTTGTATTGAGTAATTTCACGATACATGAATAATCGGCTAAATCTTTTTACTTACCAATCCAACTGGAAATAAGAGCAGCGTGCTTGGCATTTATGGTTGTAGAATCCATTGGAATAAGACGGGGAGGCAGAATCTCGGATTTAATTCCACTCACATCGGGCGACTTCATATGATATCTTCAAAGCGTTATTAAACGCTTCAACAACAATTACATGATAGAATCAAAATCGAATTACAACAAGCTCCCAGAAAAACAAACCACATACTTGACAATATCTTCGTTCAATTTTTTTGGCAAGATCTTCTTAAAATCTTGTCTAACTTTCTCGTAAAATTCATTCGAAGGCATTTGAAAGAACCTTATCCAAGGAATCAGATCATGCAATGTACGCTCCAAAGCTGTAAATTCCTCCTTGCTCCATTTATCGTAATCACTAGATGATGGTGACGGCATATTTGCTATTCCCCACTGTAACAAATATTCCCAAATTTCAGTCTCCTCCATCTCCAAATCGTCTCTCTTCAATAGATATAACAGCACATTCTCCTCCACCGAACAAAAGTTTTCAGACCTAAACAATACTTGCGGATTGCCGCATATGTAACTCAGAACGTAATCACGTAGTTGTGAGCATGCTTCATGACGACAGACAACATGAACTACGGAAAAGAGGTTTTCTCGCAGCCACGAGCATTGTGTTTCTATGAGGTGGTCTTGGACGTGATTTATTAGCTTTGTAAGATCCAGTTCATCGGCGGCTACCATTAAATCGAGTAAGTCAGAGTTGTGCTGAGCATTAAAGTCAATAGATCCGCTATAAATAAATCTAATGCGTATAAAATTGCAGAGACGTTTGTTATTAAAATTGGCATGCTTCCGTCGCATTTGACTTGATACCCTCAGTTTATACCCTCGCTTTAATATTGTTTTCGCACTCACTTGTGTATAACTTCAAATACGGTAGGCGAAATATTGGGTTGTTTGAGAACAAACTTTTCACCGTCCTTTCGAGCCCAATTACTCGATAAAGCAGTTCGAAAGTATGGAGAACGTCCACGTAGGATTACAGAATGTGATTGAAACGACTTTACATTGGGCTCCTCTCCTACCCGAATTTCAACATTATAGTCGTCTGCATCGACAAGTAATTTACTAAAGTCAGCGGCGAGATCAGAGTGGAATTCAGAAGCCATTGTCAAGGCATTGACAATCAAAATGAACATGATTTATACCAAGGATGTCACATGCACAAACATTTAAGCTGTGTCAATTATCTCATTTATTGACTAAATGAATTCTTTCAATCATCCACCAGATCTAAATGTGGAGCCATCCCAAGGACCATCAGAATCGCAGAAATTGTTTCGTAGACATCCTGGCGATAACATTGAGCTACATTTACTACAAGATGTGAAGACATTTGGATTAGCTGGGAAGGTCTGGGACAGGTTGAATATTGCGTATTCGTTTAAAGACGTTAATCGTGTAACAAAATCAAATACTTCAACTTTGTTACTTCACTCTAACCAGCACATATGCACTAGACCTCTATCTCTGCCTACCACCCAATCATCTTGCCTTTGATCCACCATGTCCTATACCTTCCTATCTCTTTCATCATGATGCGAGACCCCAAAATCATTCACCCCATTACACAATTTTGGAACTAGGATCGGGAACAGGCTATCTTGGTATTACTCTTGCCTCAAGATTAGTTCCTCCCTTTACGCTAATCCTTACAGATCTACCGGACGTCCTTCCTCTTCTCAATCGCAATGTATCAAACAATACTCATGCAAATACAGACCATATTGTGGTCGAACCTCTTGGATGGGGCAATTCGGTACATTCTGAGTGCATAAATTCAAAGTATAAAATAGATCTTGTAATAGCTTCCGATCTTGTATATTTCCCAGAATTATTTGATCCGCTTATAAAAACTTTATTAGAGATATGCAGTGAAGAAACAGTCGTTGTTTTCGGATACAAAGTTCGGGCTCAATGGAAGGAGGAGACTTTTTGGGAACAAGTGGGAAGATTTTTTGATTTGAAGGCTGTTAGAGTTGATACAAAGGCACAGATGGATTTAGATAATACCATACGGGAAGAAATTACAAGAGTTGAGGAGAGGGCTAGGGAGAATGTCGTGGAAGAAAGTGAGGCGGGCTTTAGGATATTTGGCGAAGAAGATGGGATATTTATATTTATTGGAAGAAAAAGGGCAAAGGAGAAATATAAAAAAGGTGTTGATGATACATTTGCTACAATACTATTATTGCAGATAGATTTATTATAGTATATGTCTAAGTTTTACGTAAGCGTTGGATAACACGTCGACTACTCAGTGAATTATTGACTAGAACAATCCGTTTATAACCAACGGCATTATGAATAGTGCACAACATAACTCGGTATAATCAATCATCAACAAAGATTTTACACAACTCTAGAAAACACCGTTGCTTGGTCTTCTCAATATGTAACTTTCTGTAATTTGGATCATAATCTTTACCAGTAAATGTCCATGGTTCATTCATATGTTTGATCTATTGGAACAAAAGACACAAATTCAGCAAGTTTTGGACGAAACCAAAGAACATTTCGTTACGCACTTACGATTTGGTCAGCAACTTCGGGATGTCCCTTGGCTTTCGCCATATCTAACAAAAAGATCGGTTTTAAGCGTAATAACTTCTTGCGGGAGAGGTAGCATACATAATTTCAAACAGAAGATACAAGTCAAAGGATACAAACTATGGCCTCTAACATTGGTGTGCTCCACACCAAGTTTAAGAACGTAGATTGAGCGAATGCCTCATTTTCGGCTGCTTGTTTAATGTAGCGAAGAGCATCCACGTACTCTGACTCGAGATTTGTATCGGCCGGGATAAACTGTAACAGGACTGCTGCTGCCATGTATTCTGATTGATAACTGTATGAATCAGCATTGTGTACGCAAGACTTGCCTTCATATTATCATCATTATGCACTGTACCTTTTAATTTTATGCAATACTTAATCGCTTGCTTTACTGATGATTGATAAGACACAAGTATGTCTTCGGCCTTTCCGTTTCCAGATGTTTTCGTAAACTGTGTGAAATTGGAAGTAGCCTGAGCCATCTCTTCTAAAAAGGACCTATGGTAGCAATTATGCAGACAGTAAGCATTGCAAGACAGAAGCATACGATATAAAGAATTAGGATCAGACCTTATTGCTTTCCTAGTCTTATCTCTTGTATTGGATACATCGAGCTTTTGAGCTGGTTTGGGTTTCCAAGAATTATCTTCCTCCATACTGACCTCGCCACCATTGAAACTAACATTGTTCAAACGCGCAATGTAATCTTGCGGAGGACTTAGAAAGTCAAGACCTGTTGTTACATAGTGTGATTATCCAGAAAGTTTATATGAATTTATGCTACATGTTGGAAATTACCTGCTTACCTGTAGCAGCAGCAGTCTTCCAAGCTTTTGGTGAGTTGGCTTTCACGCAAAATTTCCTAACAAACTCTTCCAGGTTTGTAAGCCTCTGCTCGGCGACAGCAGTATCCGAACCGGGATCTTCTTGCATTTTGTCGCATTCCTCCATCTCCGAAATGCAATACTGAAACACTTCAACAAGAACTTTCTCAACGGCTGAATCCTGAGACGAGGTTCGAATGTATCGTAAACAACGAACTGGTATTTCCATAACCATGTTATCTGGGGAGTAGATTAGATGATGGCATTGTGTTAAAAGAGAGCAACAAACTTAATTGGTAAGAATACATGTATCACCTGCAGAAATATCAGCTACGTTCAGAGAATTACACACAGCGAGTTTGACTGCCGTCCCAAGCTGCCCACAGTTCACTGCTTCGTCTACTAAAGACCTACGAAAACTACGGGATAACAGTGATTTTGTCCCTTTATTAAGCAGTAAAGGAATAATTTCCTCATAATTTCTTTCGGCACGAAGTCTATCAACACGCTTGATTGGAGATGTTTCATGAAATTGAGGACCCGACATTGCCGTCGCCGCTTGTGCAAAACCAATTAATCTCTCTTTGTTTATTTCACTACAAAAAAGCAGTATTTGATAAATATACAACACATCGCAACGATAAATCGACAATATTCAGTACCAGAGATTATTATAGTCTTCACTGTCATCTAGCTTTTCCATGGCGGCGACAGAATTTTCCAAATAAAACGCAGCCTTATTAAAATCTCCTTTGGCAAAATAATAACGTCCCAATTCAAAAGCTAACTGAACTGATAAAATCCGGTTTTCTTGCGAAATACTCTCCTTGAGACGTGATATATTTTACGTTAGAATTGCGCCACGTAAAATAGTTGACAAACATTCCGATTACATACTTCTCGAGTAAGTTTACTATAAAGTTCCTCAAGATGAATATGTACGGGAGATGACCCGACAGGCTTAGTAAATAATGGTGCATCTTTGTAAACGGATCGGATCGACCATCTATATGTTCGTATTATAGGATCTTGGCTAGGATCCGTTGACCTAGAAAACAAGAATTGTGTGAGAAACGAATCCAGACGCAATTGTGAGTAAAAGCAAGACTTACGGTGCATATTCAATTAGGTATCTCAATAAGATTTGTTGAAGATAGACTGGTACATTCCTCTCTATTTGATGCAGGCCCAATTTCGTCTTTTGGATTAACTAAAGAAAGCATACGACACGGTATTGAGATAAGAAACCACTACGATCAATCTCACGAGGATCAACTAGTTATAACTGAAGCAAACCTTACACGACTTTTTCAAAAGCAAGTCTTGCTTCACTGTTAACTGAACGTACTGCATGTTCAGTTCTGTCATATTTTGCATACCGGCAAACGTCTTGAAAACTGGCTCTTCCATGAAAGCGCGAAGAATCCTCGCACCGCTCTCGCTATACTCTGATTCCTTGAGGTTATTAAGCTACATGATGCAAGATTTATGATAAAGTCAATAGGAAAAGAGACATGAAAAAATGTTTGCAGAATTCGATGAGAAATTACATAGATGTCAAACTCATTGGGCTTTAGTGTCCAGTTAAAGATCAGTTCTCTAAGATCTTCCATAGGAGTGTCTATTATTCGATTACGGGGTGTGGGAGTATTTATAACTTTTTGTTGTCTTGTGTTTCATTCCCGAATCGGGTTGTTTCATTAATTGTATCCCAGTTCCTTATATGGAATATGAGTAAATTATGTGTGTTCTCATCAGAATTTACCTCCCGGGTCACAAATTGGGAATAGCTTATTGTGAAACAACTAGATATGTAGTATTTTCACATTATTTGATATGACTTGGTAGTACCGTTAAGGTTTTAGTTACAGACATTCTTCAATTGGGAAGATTCGTGTGGGATCCGCTTTTATCGCATCACCAGGATTCTTTGTCTGCATTCTAGTCATGAAGTGGCTATCGCGTCTTATTGACCGACCAATTGGCTTGGGTATGAAAATAATGTCAGAAAGCACGCATCATCCGGCTGGTGTTGAAACGGGCTCGAATGTTGCTACGTATTTTATTCAGGAACGAACTCATTACCAATTTCATAAAACATTATTTACTTTAATAAATATTGTATCATATTTTCTTACATAGTCAAATGGTTGAAATTTACTAGTAAAACATAGTAAACCCCTTTGGTTTTGAAAATCTCTATTACTATCGTCCATGCGTACTATGCAAGTTGCAATGATTTTTGTAGCTAATTGATGACATATTCAGTCCTTTTATCATTTTAAAGCTTGCGGTTCGATGAAGTGCCATCTTCATGTTACACATATTAAACCGTATGAAATCATATTAATATTAATATTAATATGTGTAATAGTAAGATAAATACGCCCCTTCATCGGAGGGTGGCTGTGTATATGTCAACTTGCAAAAACAGAAGAAATCTTGGAATATAAATACGAGCCACTTTTTATAACCAATATAGCTGTGAGCCCCAAAAAAGTGTTTAGACAGTCAAAACTAGTTAATATTAACGATCGCAGGTTTTGCCAACAGTTTCTGTTTCACTTTTACTTTATTAATCGTTAATGTATCGTTTATTTTTGTCACGTGATATAGATCTACAGATGCAGTAAATTATTTGCCAGACCCATTTTGCATATGTTCATGAACGTAAGATGCCAAAACGAATCCCAACAATTTCACACATTGCATCGCTAGTATTGGATCTTCGTACCGGATTAGGTGCTGCCAAGTTGAGTCACTCGGTGAAAAAGATTACTTTGTTTACCACATCACGGAGAGGTGGCGTTACTGCCAAGTAAGATGCTTGAGTAATTGAAATGTAGCCCGTGTTTTGCGAAGTAATAATCATTCTGATACGAACTTTGTGAAGAAAGTTTTGGCGACAACACCTTCCCCGGATAGCATACAATAATCCTCATGTAGAATTTGAAATCAAGGTCAAAGATGAAATGAATGTGCGGCCACGGTTATATGTGAGTTTTGGTGCGTAGATCAGAGTAAATAATTTGTCCAAAAAAATGTCTTAAAATATCTAGTCATTGGGTAATTTACTGATATTTTGTTAGACGATGCAAACAAGAAGCCGTTGAAGATCGATTGCTCACATTTGAAGACACCAGATGGTGTCTGCAGGCGACTTTTGCATGAAGCGGACGGAGTGCCAGCTCTTTTGGTTGGAGAAGATGCGCTCGCTGACGTCGTTGGGTCCCAAAATAAACCCAGATGGGGATATTACTCAAACTAGTGATATTAGGGAGACATCGTGTTTGGATAGTTTTTGAGAATCTTGATTTTATAATTCGGGGAGACGTTGCTCGTGGATTTTCTCCGTCCAACACTACATTATTGTGATAGAGGTGGAACGACATATTATGATGCAGACTTTCTTTTAAAAGTACAGTTCATAAGATACCATGGTTCATAATACGTGTCATAAGCTATATTGTAATAACTTTCATTTATAATAAATCAAAGTTAACTGTTTCTAGAATTACGCAGTCTATTAGTCATAAGAATGTGTTGACAATGCAACTGATTCCAGGCAAGTGACACTTCTCTCGGCTTAAATTGTAGACGTGTCTTCCAGTTTCTTCATTGTATTAGGTTCCCAATTATATGTATCTTTGTAACAGAACCGAATATTTAGTTATTTACACATCTTGTTTCAATACGGCGGAAAGCTTTTGCATGAGAAGCAGAATTTTATAAAGTAAACTATCTTAAACAATAACGCAAATTACTGAACGTTACTTCAACATTTGTAGAAGCAGTGGATGACAATTTCAGGACAAGCAATGCTTACTCAGAGAGAATCATATGTTAGTTAAATGATACAGAATCAATTTGTAAACCATGATAGTATTTATTGTATTCAGCGTTCATCATAATGAAAACTATTGCGCGACACTATAAACGGAATTACGAGCGATTTTATATTTTAATTTAGTGCATATGCGAGTTTTGTCTGCAAATAAAACGCGTATGGTTTACTGATCAGCATGTGAATGTGTGGCGCTCTTGGAAAACAATCTTCTTTCAATAATCTGCCAGATTTGGTTGGTCGTTTCCGGACCAGTTGTGGCAGGTCTGCAATCTTGGCGGTGCACTATTTATTGGGCTTGGGTGATCGGCATAGACAAGTCCGATCACATTCTATTTCATTCAACAACACACCATTCTCATAAACAATTTACTATACAATGGGAAATTGCTGTAGTAGTTGCTTTCCTTCAGAAAGGAAGAAAGGATACACCTTGGGCAGCTCCTCAGATACTGCTTCGGGGAGCAATAGACAGCCTTCAAGAGCCGCAATTGCCGCTGCCGCTGAACAGAGAGCCCAACAGGTATTTACAGTGGTAGCTGCTAGAATTATGTGAATAGTTTAGTTTATTGTCGACTGTTTTTAATATCTTGTCATTTTATTTACCGTTTGTTATTACATTGTGATATTCGCTCAGGCTGAAAACCGTGGCGTAAGGCCAGGCGGTGGTAAACTGAGCAAGCAACTTGAACAAGAGAGAAAGTCGGGTGGTAAATCTGATGATACGCCTCCTGTCGCTAACTTGGAGGTTTGTACTGATAAACGATTGTCTTGGATATGTTGCGTGAGAATATGACTAAGAGTTAATTTTTGTTGGTCTTCTACAGTGGCGGGTGGATTAACGATTTACGGACTCGAATGCATTCTGTCAGTTACATGTATATATCTATGTATGATTAAACTCAATATATCACGTTACCGGTCGTTGCATTATATAATAATTCAAGTGTGGCCTTGTAGCTTCATTCTTACTTTGAAGCTATATTTGGAATAATTGTTATTTATAACACATGAATACAAATACAATGTGCGTTTTATATTCTCTAGACATGATTTTAATAATAAAATATACACCAAATTCAATACTGATGATATGTTATCTATTCACAACACAGCGTAACAATCGGTTCACTGTACATTTGCATCTATCTACAGAGTAGAATCATTAATATATTGCCAATGTTATTAAACTAATCTACATGTACCACATTTCAAAGTTATACATAAAAAAACCCCCAAGATTAAATGCTGCTCTATCACAAGTTGTTGGATATCAAATAAGTGGATTCTATAACCCACAGAGTCGGTAAGACAGTATGTCCACTTCTTTTTTACTCTAATGGGTAGAATTTAAATAGACCGTTTTGGTAAAATGCATAGACATACATCATGTCAATGTTTATGAATGATCTAGTAGATATTGAACAGCTCGATTCATATCATTATCAGAATCACGAAGAGCACGTATAATAGTGCTTTCGTCACTATCTGGGAAGATGGCTTGCAAATTGGCTATGGCATCTCTGTTGACAGTTAAAGGTGGCTGTATAACAATATCAATTGTAAGAAACGGCTGACAATGTCAAATATGCAACGATCAAATTATAATAAGCAACATACTGTAGTTGGAATCTCATGACTATCGCTTCCTCTCGTTGTATCAGATGTTCCAGGCGTATTCTCGTCAAGCATCGCACTAGATGAATTGGAGGGTCTTCGTGGTTGAGATGATCCTATAATCGGAAGTAGGAAACTGGAAGCAAATCTGTTGAGAAATTCAGGCGACCGCCATCTGGACAACTTGAGCATATCACTCCTGTATATAGCACCTGCCGTTAATCCACATATCCCAGATATTGTTGAATGGGGATATTTGCTAAGCAGTAACTAAAGCATAGTAGAGCATGAGTAGGTTCATAACCATAAGGAACGTCCATTAAAAGCTTTCGACAAGTCTTTACCAGCAATCCAGCCGTGTTTGGTATAAATTTGTTATTTAATGATAATCCATACGACTGAGAATTATGTTCATCAGGAATGATCTGTTGATATTGATATAGACCAGCAAATATTAACGCATACGGACTTGTCGATGCGTACGTAAAACCAAAAGACCTTCCGAGAAGAGACACTCCCAATTCAAATAAAGTCGACAATGCAGTCGAGGCAAACAAGAAAGCCTTGCATGCAAATACATAAAAATCAGTCAGAACGGGATACAAGGTTTTAAATTGATGGCATGAAATTGAACCATAAATAAACTCACAGCGTATTTAGCAGATCCAAATTGACGCTCTATTAAGCGTAAATGATACAGAATTATCCAACCACCAATCAACTCGCTTGTCCCAGAAAATCCACTGTACGTAGTTAGCAGTCTCAAAAACTAATCAGATGACAACGTCAGTTCACTTGTGATTTATCACAAATCAAATCTCACAAGTAGCTCGAATACTAACCTCACTGTGATTAACAACTTGATGAATTGACTGCGAGATAGAATTGGATTTATTGGTTAGCATAACGGCAGCTATTGAGCAGCCACCAATACCGAAAAACAATGCTTTTGTGATAGGTGCATTATAGAAACCTATTATAACCATTATCAGATAAATCAGTTCCTTGTTACTCAATATAACATTGTATCAAATATGTGCAATCAAACAAGGAGCGAATTATAGCCAAAACACATTAGCTCACCGGAAGCAGACATTGCGTTTTTGGTCAACAAATTCAGACAAAATAGAGAAGGGAAGGACTTTTTGTTATTTCCTACTGATCATTGTTGTACGAATAGTTTAATAGACAAAAAAAGGATGCTGCGGCAAACCCATAGCACGGATGACAAATGCCCTTCCTTGCTAAATACGGAATATGATTTTCGTGTGTCCAAAAATGGTTTCAAGTAAATTTTCATATGATTAGAGTATGATCGAACACCTTATTAGGCCAGCATTACGACAACTTGTTACAGAGACACTTGACCCGTTCCCCTCCTTTTCTTGTGAAAAATAAGCGGCTTACTTAATATTTACAGTCGCGTATGAATATCGAAAGACTTTATTGTTAGATAAAGCCAAAGAGAAAAAGAACTTTGGAAAAATTAAAACTCGCATAACACGTAGATATAACACTTACAGACACCTTTATAATGGTGTTGATTCAAGTAAGCTTGCACAGCAATTCCAGCTAATCAATATCATGTCTACGTCTCTTCATTAATCCTACGATCGTCTATCCCGTATAACAATTCCTTCATCGTATCAAGATAGTATCGTTCTTCTTCTCACCAGTTACCTCGCTTGTCGAACCGTATGTAACAAAAATAAGTGAGGCCCTCACTTCGGAAAAGACACAGCGAGTCGCTGTAAAGTCGATATTCGTTGGCTTCTCTGTTGTCCTTCTTTTGCTATTTGCTTTAATAGCGTATATAGCATTTTACTGGGCGTTTGTTCCAGAGATATCGCACGAGTATGAAGTGTTTTTGAATTACAGGTATGTAAAGGCTGTAACTTGAGAGGAGGGAGGAACGGACAATTTTAATTAGGATACTTGTTTCGAGAGATTTGTTATTAAGGTTGGTATTGAATTCGAGATATATGTGCGTGAGTATGTATGTATTTACTTGTGACGATTGGTTATATTTAGTGACGGAGGTCCAAAGGATGTAGTTAATATGACTCGGTATTATTCTGAACCAAAGGTAAATGAACCAGGTTATGTTTTGACCAAATTGCGAGTCTATAATTAATTCTCTCTTTTTATGGTTGTAGTTTCTGACAGACCAGCAATTATATGATGTTTCTGTCTTGTTACACGTTCCTTTCTCTCAGAAAAATAAGGACCTTGGTATGTCAACATATATTTCCTTGTCGTTGTTGTCCCAATATTAATCAATATGAATGCATGCAGGGAACTTTATGATTCACGTGGAATTGAAGTCGCGTCTTGCCAATGATGAAACAGTTAGAGTTGCAGACAAACCAGTAAGCATACGTTATAATTGATGTGGATTGCATCCGGACGAGACATTCCGACTAACCGCCTACTATTTTTGCTCGAATAAGTGTATTCTCACTTACCAATCTCCATTACTTGAAGTGTTTTCAACCGTTTGGAGACTGTTTCCATTGTTAATGGGCTATTCGAAAGAAGATCAAACTCTTGTTGTAAAAATGATTGATAATGTCATTGAAGACAGCGTGAGTAAAGCCAATTATTCCTACGCTTACTTGATAACTTGTTAATGCAAAAAATTGGTCATCCAACTATTTTAATTTGTAGACACGACCCATCTCTCATGCATTGGTGGGAGTATCGAATCCACTGTTGGAAACATATAAAGTTTTAATTCGTTTCGACGCTCACTTTTCTGGATTACGGTACGTCTCGTTCTTAAGATTATCACTCACCATCATCTTCGCTTTCAAACTAACTTGATTCTTTTGTCAATCAATCATCAGTTACTTTATGTATTACCACCCAATTTCAACAGCATTCTCTTTCATCTTCATCTTTTTGGTTGTCGAGCTCGTCTTTTCGATCTTTGCATGGCGTTCAATTGTATCTCGATGGCGAGCAGCCTCAGTTCAAGTATCGCCACCGCCAGTCCCAGCCGAAAGTACTCCAGTTCGTAAGCCAGAATATCAAGACAGTCTTGGGACTAACGGTGAAGATGAGGGACTGGGCGAAATATGGGAGGATGTTGGAAGGACGGACAGCAGTAATAGGAACAGTATAAGCGGACAGTCGGAAGAAAGCATAGATGTCGACAGTGAAGCTGAGGTAAGTTTGGCAATGTATAAGAAGGATTCTGGCATTTTGATTTAAAATCTCTTTATTAGATTATATCACGTTTGGACTATTTTCAGAGTGCTTGTATAGTAAATGCTAGTTCTTTTTGCAACACCCTTATGAATTTTTTTTTTAAAAAAAAAATTTAGCAACAGTATACGACGCAGTCAACTGCTCGCATACCCGAGTCGGGAGGCAGCACATATACAACAGAGTTCTATACGGATGATGACAGTCAAAGTGTCCAGTCGTCTGCCATTGGTGACTTAACAGGACCACTGACCGATGATGATATCGATGAATTTGACGGCAGTGTCACTCCAACTACACATAGTCGAAGAAGTACTATTTCATCTACAGATAACGACACCGACTTGGATAGACCAGTGGTAGGAACGTCAACTGGGAGGTTGCCACTGACAGCTGGATTGGCTTATACGAGAGTTCCTGGATCTGGTGTTGGTGATGGTGATAATTCGGCAAGAGATGGAGGAACGTGAGTGTAAAGGAGAAATAAACAAGTTGAAAGGAATACGATTGGTTATATCATGACATGACCACTCTGTGGTTGCTTGGATCCGATTTGTATGGGAGAATTCCATTTTAAATAGTCTCATTTCTTTTCACGCATTTTAATTTTGCACGGAACACATATATATATTTATAAGTAAATACAAATAACAGCTAAATATTGGGACTACTGGCGATTGTACGTTTTTTTTTTCTACTTATATCGAGGCATTTAGATGATTTGTTTTATGAATGCATGTCTAACATTATGCCAATGATTTGACTACTTTCAAGTCAAACCTGAACAATACAAGACAAAGATTTAAATATTGCAAATAACGTGGATATCCACCATTTTAAGTGTTTATTAATCGACAGTGAAGGCGCTTTTTATAATTTTGAGGCTTTTCGATTAAAGCATTTCAGAATAAATTTACTTGAACGGTTTGTTAATCACCCAATGCTTCCGCCACGAACCGACTTTGCTGTTACAACGCCTTTGGAC
Source organism: Paraglomus brasilianum (assembly GCA_910592345.1). Taxonomy (NCBI): domain Eukaryota; kingdom Fungi; phylum Glomeromycota; class Glomeromycetes; order Paraglomerales; family Paraglomeraceae; genus Paraglomus; species Paraglomus brasilianum. Next base: position 20,732 of record CAJVPI010000640.1, read on the forward strand.
GTCCTAAAAGGTATATCTTTATACACCGCTACACCCCCTTCGTCAAGAGTAAAGCTTTCGGCTACTTTTTCAAATATCTGCTGTTTTCGATTAAATTCCTCTGCTCCTCTTTGCGCTTGTTCATATCCTTCCCACGTGATCGCTTCGCCAACAATGGAATCTGATGGTATGTCTAACAATTCGATGATTGATCGATCTGCCGAAGATGCTGCCAGCAGCATTGCAGATGATCTGATGCCCTGAAAATTACCTGCTTTAAGATTACAAACAGCAGCTACCAGACGGCCTTGCATTTCTTCAACAGGGACATAGCTGGCGAGACCCGATACTACTGTGCGAGGCTCGCCCGATTCGTCACCTACGTCTACGGTAGACACGTAAGATTTTGGATTATTTGGATGAACTTTGGCTTCTAGTATCTTTGCGACGCGAATGTCTGTGACGTATAAACAATTAATAAGTTGTTAAGATTGATTCATACTCTTCCTAACTCCCCGGTATGTTCCTAATACTTAAATCTCTCAAAAAGTTAACGAACTTTGAAATAAAGCTCAACTAAATAAAACAATGATGCATGTTTTTTCTCTCTCTCGCCCATACCTAACCGAGACACGTCAACGGGTTTTTCAGCTTTAACAGCCTCTGGGGGCCTGTTATTTTTCTTGGATTCTTTCTTTTTTGTTACTTTTGCAGGAGATGGATATGCCAAGTTGGTTAATTCTGGTAGCTTAGGATCATTTGCCCATTTTTGTCTAATTGGTTCCAATAAATTATTAATCGCTTCAATTGCTGCGGCTTTCAAATCACCGGGATGGACCTTTTTGTCGCGAAAATCGTCTTCTAATAGCTGGTAATCTGTGTAAGTAACATCGCCACCAAACTTCTCGGAGCGTTTGATTATAAACTGAGGGTTGTTGCCACCGAGCGATCCTAGTGGAAACACAACTGACTTGATGAAAGCGAGAATACCATTATCGTCAACATTACCCTCTTCACAGAATGCCTTGTTTAGTTTACGCGCAACTGTTTTTTTATCATCAAGAAGATCGATCTTTGAGTCAACATCGGACGAAGACATTTTTGATCCTTGGAGACCAGGCACCATTGGATTCATCAAGTGGGCGCGTTTTTTGTAACCGAGATTCGGCAAGCATTTATCGGCAAACACAAAGATTTTTCGCTGATCGACGCCACCAAACTGAGCATCGACTTGCAAGTATTCTTCATCCAGAGCTTGAAGTCCGGGATAGAGAAGACCCGATAGCAAGGGAGAATCTACTTGTTTCACGACTTCTGCGCCTGCTTTTTTTGCATCATGTTCGGTTACGCTAGCAGCGAGCCTGTAAGTATCCATAGTATATTTCTCTGATAGTTGATAACTTGATCCAATTATGAACTTTAACTTTTCAATGGATACCCCAATCGATTCAAGAGTACTCTTTATTAATTCTTCATAATATTTTGTGCGATGCTTGACCAATTCCAAAGGGGCTTTCATATTATCGAGGAACGCATGAATATCAGCTAATAGAATAGTCACCTAGAACGTTAATTTGGAGAATAAATAATGTAAAGAGGTTTGTAATTCACAGAATACGCATTGACAAATTCTACTATCTCACCTCTGCGCCAGCCGCAAGAAAGTCTGCTATTTTCGACATAGGAACGAAATAGCCCATGTGTGGCTTCCCAGTAGGTGCTGTGCCCCAGTAGAGTTTGATATCTCTCTCACGGAGTATCTTCATGATTTCTTCACCACCGATAACCTCTTGCAAGTTCCTTGTGATAAGTTCATATTTTTCTTCTGGTGTCAAAGGTGAATGCGACATGGTTGCTACCGGCCATAACATTCCTTTCGGGCATGATTTAAAAAAAGCATCTAAAGGTCACGTGCAATGTTTGGTGAATCATCATGAATCAGTCTAAACATACTGCGCAGAAAGTGAACACAATAGCATCGCGCACAAAGCCGTAGTCAGTTTATAAATTGTCTTTACCGATTAACTACTCTATGGTTGAAAAGTTCGAGTGGCTTCTGATAAAAAGCCATCCTCCTTGAATCAGTGACAGTGATTTCACCTAGCAAAATGTTGGTTTATCGGTTCTTGCGAACAAAATTTCATCACTGCGGGATTCTTTAATTGATCAATAGTCATTGGTTAGTCACGAGACATCAACTGTTACACAAAGTGGTATTTCATCACATGAGCAAATCATAACAGTTTGTTCCCCACGACGCGACTGTTAATGTCTCATCACTAGCGAAGCTGCAAGTGACGAGTCTGTCTCTAGTATAATCAACAATCTGAACACTCGAATAGAAAATATGTGGACTTCTCAAGAAGAATTTAGGCGATGTTAAGACGTTCGAACGTCAAAGCTCGGACGATATACAGGTGAGAATTTTCACTGAATATCCGAAGTTATGCTGTCACTAGGTGTAAATCGGAGAATCGAAAGCGCGTGTCCTGCAAAAGTTACCAGCCAGGTATCTAGCCCTGGCGTACGGTGGGCGAGCTGCTGTGAACGTTCTTCATGCTCTGCCAGGCCTGTGGTGAATTGGTGATCTTGATATTTATTATTATGATAAATGTACTTATCTCTAATGTTTCATAGACACAAACCTGGTGATGGGGAATCGATTTAAGCGTGAACACGACTTTGTAGAACAATCATATTCCCTAGGAAGATGGAGAAATTCGAGACAACAACCACAAGTATAAACGACAATATCAGCAGAGTGAGAAGAAGAAAATATATGAACAATAACAAGGAACTATATTCTCACTTTGACAAATCCAGCATTGATGAATTTATTTGTAAATATTCAGGAAACCAAGTCAAAGTTTTGATGGTCAAAAGAATTTGTGTTTCTCTTCAAACACAGGTTAATAATCCTGACAAAATACTGCAGACACTTGTAAATAATGCTTGTAGGACCGAGTTTTTTATCTCCATTCCGACAGCTTTTCTCGTAAATGGATTTGCCATTAATTTCAACACTGATAATGCCACTGTGTTCCTTCACCACTATTGACATACCACCTACCGATTCATCCACAGGCAACACATGTTGGGGAATCCCTTTAAGGCGATGATGGACATAGAAAGATTCTTGATTGTAATGACTTGGAAAATGTTACTATGCCCATTACCATAAATGGTGTGTGTTTGCCCTTTTATATCCATTTGTATTGTATTCTGTGTCAATCTGGTCTGGGAACACAAGCTGATAATATAATTGTGTCGCTAGGTCACAATCACTCTTAGCCATCCACAAAATACAACAAGATTGGAAAGAAGGATAAAGGCTCACTTTTATTCAGCACTATTACTATGCCATTTGGGGAAGCATTGATGAAGTGTAGATTATTGGCCAAGTGGCCACTCATTCAAGTAACAATGAGGAAATATGATTCCTCAACTGAGGCTCTAGTGGCCACGAACAATACAGTGCTAGAGGAAGAAGGCTTGATCAATTTGAGGTGCTATTCTGATAAATCAGTTCAAGAAATTAATCTACATAATGCCAAAAGACATCCAGCACTTATAATCTTCAAAGTTGAACACAGCCACCAACATTAATATATCCTCTCTTCTGCTTCTGTTGTTGCTTTGCAATCCACAACCATGGCATTATCAGATGCAACATTCGATGGTAATGCAGAGACTGCTACTTCAGGAGGCCCAGCATCACCAGCAGCAGATGCAATCATTAGTCAAAGCAATGGAACAGCAACAGAGGCTGTTTACTAAATATACGGAGGAGGGAATGGATGAAGTAAATGAAGAGGAGGAGTATTATAAACAGTAGTGTTACAGCAAGCCGATCTGATAAATCAGATAAGCGAGTCACATGGTAAAATCTTCCTCCGCAGTCAAGCAAAATCCCATGATCGACGTTAATTTTAGAATGGTAGTACGGC